>LDKF01003943.1:6823-19145 GCA_001026735.1 Rotylenchulus reniformis | reverse complement strand
GGGAAAGAAATGGGGGGGGGGGGTGAGTGAGCACAAGCAAGCGAGAAAGCGAGCAACAAAGGCGGCGGTGGCCGGACAGGCTTCAACACACGCCCATTGATCGGGGAGCAAGAGGACGTCGGGATCCATCATCCATCCGCCCGGCCGATCAGATCACCCAGCAAAGCAGTTGGAGAGGGCAAAGCGCTGTTTCACCCTCACGAACCAACCAACTACTAGTTAGTCCCCTCGCCAAACTAAAAGTTGATCGGAGGAGTACAAATTTGATCACCTTGGATCACTAATCTGCTGGATCCTTTAAGTAGTATTGGCTCAACCCAGGTGGCCCCGGTTATTGATTTCATCTATTAAATCAACCCTGAGTTCCATAAACTCATTGGTTGAACCTATGTATCAGTGTATAAAAAAAATTAGAGATGACTTCCCCCCTCCAAAGATTCACCAAATCCAATAAGTGATCGGTGGACACAAACTTGATCTAGTCTGAACACTGATCTGGCCTATAAACTTTTAGTTGGCCCAAAATTGATTCCGTGTACGGTGCCTATTGCTTGATCGCGCGGATCCGGCCTCAAGAATATAATGAGCAAAAACAGTGTGGAGGAGCCGGTGGAAGATGAGGAGGTGATGACCGATGCGGACTTTGAACGGGCCATGGAGCAGTTGCGGGAGGAGGGCGGCGACGACGTCAACGACCTGCTCGGTGAGTGCGAAAGAACTCACTCAGAAATCAGATCAGCAGAAGGGTCCAAATCAGGAATTAGAATCCGAGAAAAGAGAACCAAAATCAAATTATTCCCTGAATCCTTTTAGACAGACTAATGTTTTGATCGGAACCAAAAGTTACAAAACCATTTTTGGGAGATTCAGACTCGCCTGGGGCCAAGTCTGGGACTACAGGGATCATTTTGGACCAACCAAATCGGTAACCGGAAAAGGAGGGGTCCTTGATACCCAGAATGGTCCGAATTTGGACAAAATTCGGGTCCTTATGATTTAGGTCGGGATTCGATGACGTTCTTAGGGTATTAATTTAGTCATTTTTTTTAATTTGGCCAAATTTTCACAGTGGCCATGAGCGAGAACCGGATCATCAGTTGGGAGGTAACAACAAGATCAGGCTTTTATATTCATCAAAACCTGAACTTTACAGGAGGCGGAGCGAATTCTGGGCGACACCACCAGTGAGCCGGTGAAGTCGTCGTTGCCCCAGCAGACCCGGCCAACGGAGCCGGACAACGACACGGACGTGGACTGGTGTGTGCAGAGGCTGATGAACAACGACCCGAAGCTGGTGGAGATCAACCTGAACAACATGAAGGTGATCAGAGTGATCGGGGTTATCAAAGTGATCAGAATGGGAAGAATTCCGCGCAAAAGTGATCGGTGACCACTGATCAGTATTCCGACTAAAGGGAAAGGAGAATAACTCTCTGTAGGTTTGTTGATCAGTTTCCAAAAAAGTGATCGATGTACAACTGATTTGGGTGATCAAAGTTTGATTGGTCGTTGAAGTGCGTTCGATTTAAGGCGAATTTTCAAACTAAAGTCCACCATCTTATCCATCTACAGAGGATGAGAAATCAGTTTAAAATGCCAAAAATATCCCCCCAGAGGACACCGGTGCCGAAGATCAAGCGGGTGATCGAAGCGTGTCGGAACAACGAGTATCTGGAGAAGCTGTCGCTGGCCAACATGGGCCTGTACGACATGGATGTGCAGGTCTGGAAACACCCCAAATATTAGTATAAAACAAGAAATACTAAATCTTGGCATGGGCCAAATGCCACTTTCGGAACCCAAAGTTTTTCTTTTGAATGTGTCCATTATCCTGAGCAATAAAAAGAACCGTTTCAGTCTGTAAAAAAATATCATGGACAAAGTACGGGTCCGGGTTCCGGTTCGTGTACCTTTAAGCTTTAAGAAATTTTGAATAACTGAAACAAACTCTCTCCTTGCCCATGTTAGAAGACAAATTTTCTGTTGCGAACTTCAAAAACCTGAAACCCCTAACTTTTTGCCGCCTTATTAGCCCTTGATCGATGTTATGGAGCACAACATGACGCTGCGCTGCCTGAACCTGGAGACCAACTACCTGAGCGGCGACTTCTTCGCCCGCCTCTTCAAAACCGCGCTGACCAACCAGACGCTGGAGGAGGTGAAGGCGGTCAACCAGGGCGTCGCCTTCTCCACCACCGCCGAGCGCGAGATCATCGACGCCATCACGGAGAACCGGGGTCTGACTAAGGTATACAGTGGGAAATGTACGGGTTGGGTCTGGGTTCAGGGGAACATAGGGTCAGATACGGAAGAAAAGGGTACTGAAAAAGGCAGGTACATTATTCCAGGGGAGGGTATAGGTTCGTTTTCAGGGAGGGGGGGGGGGTGAGGAGGTCGGGGCTCTAATTAAGGTGTGGATATGGCAAAAATTAACGGATCTGGATTCAGGGATAAAGTACGTGTTCAGGTTGTGGGATACTGGACCGAGGGCTAGGTATATACATAAATCCTTCTTTGGGAAATTTGGTCTGAGTTTGAGAATGACAAGGATTCTTAATGGCAGAAATACGGAAAACGCGAAAGGAATCCATACCCACCGAAATATAAAAATCATCCAATTTTATTGCTTGGTCGCCAAAGCGAGATCAATTTGTAAACTTTTTGCGATCGAGCGAGAACTTTGAAATATAAAGCATTTCTGAACTACAACTACAAAACAACAGAATCACGAAACACCGGGTAGTGCGGAGTTCGATCTTTTGCGTCCGGTGTTCTGTAGTAAAGTCACAAGTACATGTATGATCGCTCGGCACCAAAAAGGATGCAAATTGATCTTGCTCTGGTGGCCAAGCAATACATACCTTTTTTTATTCCAAGGTGAGCATCAACCTGCGACTCTCCGAGGGGCGGTTCAAAATTGAGCAGGCCACCATCCGGAACCAGGAGATCCGTGAGTTGCCGGACAATCTCCAAAAGAAGTTGCCCGAAATTCCCACAGGGAGAATATTGCGGCGCCAGGAGGCCGCGGCACAGGCGCAAGCGGAAGCGGACGCCAAGGCACAGGCGGCAAGGGGACCGACCACGAGGCTAGCCAAGGAGGACAAGGTGGGAAGAGGGCAGGGAAAGTCAGGGATATAGGGGGTCTGAAAGTCGGATAAGCCGATAGAAGAGTTCGAAAACTGTAAAAACCCTAAATTTTTGCTCAGAAGCCGAGCGCAGCCACAGAGTTGGCCCGCAAGATGACACCGTCCAAGCTGGCGGTTGCAGGTGCGTCTTCACAGCCCAAAGCATCCGCATCGTCCACATCCACAGATTCGGTAAATTTGAATTCAAACTTTAACGCCCAACTTTTCGGCGAAATTTCAATCTGATCGGGGAAAAGTTCCTGAACCCGCATTTCCAAAGTTCGATGGATCCTAAATCCCTCTCCGGATTCAAAAGATCTGCCTTCAAATCAATTTTTGGCGCCCTTTCTAAAGCCAAAACATTGTTCAGCACGCGTTGCGCGATAAGGCGCGGGACATGGAACGCGAGGCGGCCAAGCCGAAGGAGCCGAAGAAGAGCGCGGAACGGGTGTTGCTGGCGGAGCGGCTGAAGGAGACGGGGGTGGAGCTGGACACGAGTGTGGCGGCACGGAGGGCCAAGTTCGGGGACAAAGCGGGGGCAGCAAAAGCGGAAAAACCGAAGGCGCCGGAGAAGCCAAAGGTGCCGCTGAAGAAGGAGGCGGAGAAGCCAACACCGGCGGCAACGACGACGACGACGGATGACACCAGCACAAGCAAACCAAAATGTGAGGACAATGATGTGTCGGGGCCAGGACCAAAACAGATCAATAGCAGATTGCTTCATAGTTCATAAACGTGGAGAAGTCTAGGACTAACTAGATCCGGGACTTCAAAACGAGTCAACCTTGGTACCTTATGACCGGGCTATACCCATGGGAGCGTATGGTAGAATCATATTGGCGGTTCTGAATTCTTGTGGGATCGGAACCATTTTTTGGGCCATTTTGGGATCTTTTGATCACGATGACCATATTGGACTTTGGTATCTGACTGAGGCCCGATGGTTCTATGATTTTAGGTGATTTTTTTTCTTGAATTTGGGGTCATTTTTGGACTTTTGATATCATCATGAACCATCTTACATCATTGAGAGTTTTCGGAATTGGACTATTGAACCACCCAGGGCCCATTTCGGAAAGGATTTTTATCTCGGTGACATCCTTGTAGATGTGCCGAGTTGGCGCGAGAAGCTGGCGGACCGGGACGCGAAGGCCAAGCAGTTCGCGGAAGAGCTGAATTCAACCGCAAAAAGTCCAAAAGACGAAACAACGACGACGACAAAGTCCAACAGTAACGATGTGGGGAAGAAGACGAAGCTGAAGAAGACGGAAGAGGAGAAGGAGGCGGAAGTCGGACATCCATCGGAAGAGGGGAAGAAGCGGACGGTGAAGAAGAAGAAGACGACGAAGAAAGAGGAGGACGAAGCGGAAGCGGAAGAGAAGAAGCTGGAAGAGCCCAAAAAGGCACCATCTTGGAGAGACCGGCTGAACGCCCAAAAGTGATCAGTGTGATCGGAGATTGGGTGATCAAAGATCAGCGATGGCCGATGTACGAATTGTGCTTTTGCCCCCTAGAGACCCGAAAAATCGAAATTTGATGTTCGAATTCNAGTGCATAAAAATTAAAAACATTCTTTTCTTAATTTTTTAAGATCAATTTTCCCCAATTCGATTCAAGTTCTAATATTATCTAACATCCTGATCCTGTTGAAAATGACGGTTCTGAACATTTTGACTTTTCTTTTGCTCTGCGCTGTGTTGGCCAATACCATGGCCATGGACATTGAACATCGTGAAAATGAAGAGGGAGTAACCAAGGAATTCTGTGAGCCGAACAGCGACTTCGATTTCGACTGTGGCCTGGGCGAGTTGCGAACACGCTGCATCTCCGCGCTCTGGCATTGTGACTACATATATGACTGCTCCAGTGGAAAGGTTCGTTATACCCAATTTCACTCGTAAAATTTAGCAAAAGTTTAGGATTTTTGTTGAGCTTAAATAAACCTAAAGTCAATTTTGTCGTGGCAAAATAGTTTAGGACGGAATCGGCTGCAATTGCATAATTTCAATGATCAAATGTAGCAAAAGTTTAGGATTTTTCTTAAATTAAAACCTTAACCAAAACAATTTAAGGACGAAGTGGGCTGCAACTATTTGCACAAGTGTAAGCCTGGCGAGTTCCTCTGCCACAACAGCCATTGCCTACTGGCGAATGTTCGTTGCAATGGACGCGATGACTGCGGGGATGGATCCGACGAACGCGCTTGTCCGAAGCCACCTCAAAAGGTTTCCTTTTTGCTCAATTCATTGTTCATTCGCTATTTTTTGAATTTTTAGGACGATCAACAAAATTCCACCGACTCCAACAACATGGACGCGGAAAGTCGAGCCGAGGCAGCAACAATGGTCGTCGATATTGACGGGGAGAACTCCGATGAATCAACCTACGGATTCATCGCCACGCTGATGATCATTTCCTTGCTGCTCATCCTTCTGATGCTCATCGGATTCTTCATGTTCCGACGCTATCCGGACACTGCTTCGTAGGCCAAATCAGAGAAATAAATCCGCACTTTTCACTTATTTTTAGGAGGATTGACCAGACATTGAAGGATTTCGGCCGGAGTGCGGGTTCGGCGGCCAGGGACCTGACCCGAAGTGTGTCCCGGGCTTCGCGCGGGACCATCTTGAGCCCGGTCCCCGGACCATCCTCCGCCCCTTCCATCAACTACCAGTTGTTCTTCGACAACCCAATGAACACTTTGCACCAGCAACAGCCCCTTCAGCTCCATGTCCAGTCGCCCAACAGCACTCATCAGCAGCCACTGATTGTCTGATGATCTGCAGATGATGGACGAGATCGGTCGGAACAGAAATCACGGCGGTAACAACAATTCACCACTGACTGACACCTCCAAATGATCAATTTTTATGTTTTGACTTTCTATTTGCCATATTCCCATTTGGGCGCTATTTGAAAGATGGTCTGTTTTGAAAACCCTCCCCCCCCCCNTTTTGTCACTCTGATAATATTCCATTTTCATAGACCTCTCATACTTCATAATCATAATAATAATAATGACATTTTAATGCATTTGATGATAAAAATGACGTGTAATTCAAATTATTTGTGATCATTTGTTCTTGAATTACACGAATATTTTTCTTCGCTTTTTTTAAAAAAACCTTTACATGTACTTATTTAATATAGGGATAGCTTCTTTTACGATT
This sequence comes from Rotylenchulus reniformis, assembly GCA_001026735.1. Classification (NCBI taxonomy): domain Eukaryota; kingdom Metazoa; phylum Nematoda; class Chromadorea; order Rhabditida; family Hoplolaimidae; genus Rotylenchulus; species Rotylenchulus reniformis. The sequence continues at coordinate 12,850 of LDKF01003943.1, read as the reverse complement.
AGAATTAGAATTCATTTTTAAATCGATGGTCGTCAATTTCTTTTCCCTAACTATTCGAAGTTTAGGTTTTTTTTTATTCATACACAAAACTAACAATTTCTTCAACTTTTCCATATTTTTCCGCTGTAAATCGACATGGTGTTATTCGGTGGTGACACTTTACTGGACCGGAGCGCGTATTCCACCACCAGTTCCAACACTTCCACTCGCTCTCTGAATTCCGGACAGGACGTTGATGACTTCATCAAAAGGCGAGTTTTTGCGGTTGGGGTCAAGCGGGCGCCGCCAACTGAGCGCCAGGTACAACTGGGCGCCGGTTCAACTGGGCGCCAAAGTATATTAATCTCAGTTCATTTCCTTCAAAATTTTTTTGATAAAAAAACGAAAAATAAATGAAAATGATATAAATTAATAATAAAAAAATGAAGTTGATATATTAAGCTATTGTTTAATTGGGACGTGGGTACGCCGGGGTCAATAGGTGCGGGCTGAAAGATTTTAACTTTTTTTATACACATTGGGGACCAAAATTATGTACAAATATATGAGGCAGGACTGTTCAATAGGTGAGTGCTGGATGATTTTTGACTTTTAAATGTAAAATTTTTAATGTTGGGCTCGCCTTCGGCGAGCCCAACATTAACAGATTTTGCATTAAAAAATCTAAAAATCATCCAGCCCGCACCTATTGAACATGGCTTTTGGCCTAAGCCCCCCACGGCTGCCGTAGATAACCGGGAAAAATTTATTAGAAAATATAACAAAACATAATTAAATAAAAAAAATATACAATTTCGTCAAATCAACTAAAAATGAGAAATTAACAATGTTATTTTTAATTTTTTAAAAGGAAATTTTTTTTTGCAAACAGCAAATTTCAAAATATTTTCTCATATTATGGCGCCCAGTTGGCGGCGCCCAGTCGGCGGCGCCCACTCGACCCGCTCCGAGTTTTTGAGAGCTTCAACAATCTCAAAAAACCCAAACATTTTATTCCAAAAAACTTGCATATTTTTATCCAATTTTTTATAGTCAATGTTAAGATGTTAACAAAATCCTAAACATTTCATTCCAATCAAAAACCTAAACATTCCTAAAAATCCTTAACATCTCATCCAAAAATCCTAAACTTATTCTAACAATGCTAAACATTTTATTCTAAAAACCTTAACTTTTACCAAAACCTAAACACTCAAGCATTTAATTATTTCAGCTATAAAATTTTTAATCCAAAAATCCTAAACAATCATTTCAGAAAATACTAAAACTTTACAAATAAATCCTTAACATTTCATCCAATAGTTTAATTCGTTCCCAAAAAATTTTAGTCGCAAGGTGACCGGCTACACCTATGCCAAGACCAGGTCATACAACCGCAACTACCCTGACTACTACGAGAACCCCAAGTTGCTGTCATTGGCGAATATTGCGGAGCAATTTGCGGAAATTGTCGACAATGTGGTGTCCTATGCTGCGGAGTGTGTTCGTCAGGAAGTCCGTGGCCAGAACAAACGCAAAAAGGAGCTATGACATGTGATTTTCACTTTTGGATTTTCAAATTTATAAAAAAAAATTCTCAGGCCCCCTCCAACAGAGCTTTTCAAGGCTCATCGCTCTTCGACGAAGGAGGAGAGTGGTGGCATTTTTTGTTGGAAATTTGTCGTCCTCTGTCTGTTGCTGTTCATTGGCACTCTCTACGCTCTTCACCTTTATGATCAATCATCGTCGACATCGGCCATTGAATTGGTACAAACTTGTCAGGATGCCAGCAACACAATCTTGCAAGAACTCAATTCGGACCATTCGGACTTGCAATGCCCCAATTTGGACCTTTCAAACTTGCAAGACACCAATTCGGGCCTTTGTCATCCGCTAAAGCATCATTTTGGTATATATTTATTCATATGCTTACAGATAATTTTTTGTGATTTCTCCATCAGACGCCATTATCTCTAACATACGCAATAAATATTTTTTCAAAAATTCTTAATTTTTCCTCAATTAAAAAGTCCGACTACAAATTTCTTGAAAAATGGCCTCAAAAAGTTTTTTTTCGGCTATATTCCTTATTTCTTCATCTCATTTTTATGTTTACAGTTTGTGAATGCAAGTGTAAGTGCAACAAACGGGAGCAATTCGAGGTGAAAATCCAAGGCCAACTCAGCGACAACTACAATAACAATCCAGCTCCATTGGCGACAATCACCGAAGAACACGACAAATCTGCTGATCAGACTTCATCAGCCTNTGGCATTTTTTGTTGGAAATTTGTCGTCCTCTGTCTGTTGCTGTTCATTGGCACTCTCTACGCTCTTCACCTTTATGATCAATCATCGTCGACATCGGCCATTGAATTGGTACAAACTTGTCAGGATGCCAGCAACACAATCTTGCAAGAACTCAATTCGGACCATTCGGACTTGCAATGCCCCAATTTGGACCTTTCAAACTTGCAAGACACCAATTCGGGCCTTTGTCATCCGCTAAAGCATCATTTTGGTATATATTTATTCATATGCTTACAGATAATTTTTTGTGATTTCTCCATCAGACGCCATTATCTCTAACATACGCAATAAATATTTTTTCAAAAATTCTTAATTTTTCCTCAATTAAAAAGTCCGACTACAAATTTCTTGAAAAATGGCCTCAAAAAGTTTTTTTTCGGCTATATTCCTTATTTCTTCATCTCATTTTTATGTTTACAGTTTGTGAATGCAAGTGTAAGTGCAACAAACGGGAGCAATTCGAGGTGAAAATCCAAGGCCAACTCAGCGACAACTACAATAACAATCCAGCTCCATTGGCGACAATCACCGAAGAACACGACAAATCTGCTGATCAGACTTCATCAGCCTCTCTTTTTTGCAATAATAGCGACAACAAACTGCAACATCAGGATGATGGTCCGTCGTTGAACATGACTTCTTCCAACAAAGGCGTATACAAATATCAGAACATCAGCAAAAGTGAGTTGTGTTTTTGGGTGAGAAGGGTTGGATTTTCCGCAGGGCGGGGGCTCTCCAAGACCGGAAAATTAAAAATTTTCAGGCGATCAGAGGAAGAAGGGAAAAAAAGAAATATTTATCAATTTTCTTAAGAAAGAGACCAAAAAAAATTTTTTTCTTGTCGATGTGATTCACCAGCCTCGAATTCTGGCTACGGGCCTAACCGCCTAACCCTAACTAATTGTTCATACATGGAAAGGGGGGGGGTCGACCAAATTTTTTACGAAGGGGGTCGGGTCGAACTTTTACGAAGGTAGGGGGTCAGAGGGGAAAAAATCTACGAAGGGGTATAAAAAATGTCAAAATTTTATCAAAAGCTTGAGAAATTCGGCCATTTTGCCTAAGGCATCATTTTTTGGAAATTTTTCAGTGTTATGAGAGTAGCCGGCGGTCGGGGCCGCCGGAGAAAAATTTGGAGAATTTGGACCTCTTTACTATAAAGATTTATTAAGAAATTTCACTGTAAATGCCAGCGGCACTGATAAGGGCCGCCGGGAAAAATTTTAAAAAATTTAGACCAATCTTGAAATTGGACAACTTTTTGAGGTAACTTTTTAAAGAAATTCATTGTACTCAATACAATACCCGATAGGGGCCGCCGGAAAATTTAAAAAAAAAATAATGAATTTTGTTGGGGAATTTGGGTCCCTTTTTTAGTTATTTTTAGAAAATTGCTTGAATTTCATATCAATTTTTAGCACTTTAGGAGGGCTCAGCGGTCCCGATAGGGACCGCCGGAGAAAATTTTGGAAAAATATGACTCTTTTCTGAAGAAATTTGATCACATTTTTCCCCCTTTTCCTTATCCTTTCTTTTCTCTACCCTCACTTCTCAGCCTACGATCCCCCTCCTTCGTACGACCGACCCCCCCCCCCTACGAAGGGGGTACCCTTTTCGGGGCCCTTTACGACAGTGGTAGGGGGGGTCGACCCCCCTATTTTTTCTATGTACTAGTAATTGTTAAAAATAAAATCAAGTCGAGTCAATCCATAATTTTTTTGGATCTGAACAAAGAAAATCCTAAATTTGATTGTAATAANTCAGGCACACCCACTGCCACTTGGATTGAGATGATCAGGATCACGCCTGGCTTTTGGCTGCTGGATTTGCAGTGATCCGTCGCTCCTTTCGATGATCAAAATCCAAATCTCGTCATTTCCAATTTTTTTTCGTGAAATTCGATCTCCACTTTAAAGGATCAGAACTAACCATATTTCTTGTACTTGTATGCTTTCTTTACAGAGGACCCCCTATTACAAATTTTGAAATTCTCACTTTTGTGTCCATACAATTCCCGTCGTCCATGTCGATCGATCTGTACTACAATGATTTAAACATTCAGTATTTCATAATTTATTTGCATTGACCCACGAGAAAATGATCAATTGGATTAATGCTGATCAACAGTTTTTTAAAATCAATTTATCCATTTTTATCATATTTTGGCGCATATTTACCTACCAGGTGTATTTTTCAACCCATAGAATTCAATTTGGGCAGGGACGTATCTAGGAAAGGATGAGGATCCCCTCCCATCCAAGATGCCAATACCTAAAAAATCAAAAGGGTCCCATGTTGAAAATTTTTTGAGCTTTTTGAAATTTGAGAAAAAAATGACCGATTTCCTTTTCTTCGCCGGAGACCCCTTCCCCGAGGGTAGGGGTGATTCCCCAAAGTCCAAATCCGGGATATTTCCCTGAATCTGGGGGTCGGTTCCGGATTTGACATTCTATATAAGACTCATTCTTTGGACAAATTCATTATAATTTTTGGGTTCTTTTGGTATGGGTCACAAAAATGGCAAATCTTTGAACAAGCAGAACAATTGCGATTTGTAGGAATATGAAAAGGGAAAAGTTGAAAAAATGGATGGCTTTTCCGATGACTCGAACTGCCATTTTCGTATTCCCATCAGTAAAATGGGGCTAACAAGATTAAGCTGTGCTTCTGCATTCCCACAATGTAATTAATCGTTCATTTTGAATTTGAATTTTGGCGCCAAATGATGCGTTCGGTCTCGAAACCATTCTACCATATAGAAAATGATGCTCATATTCATACGCGAGAACGTGCGTATATAAATAACGGCCATTTGTTTCTGACGTCATTTCTTCATTTTTTTGAGCTCCGATGTGTATTTTAAGCATTTGTACAAAAAACATGCAATTTTGATCAGCTTGCATTAAAATAATTTAATATTTTTATTTCCATAAAATGTTTCCTTGAAAATCCGACATTAAATTGATAACATTTTATATTTTTAATATATTCGTTCATATGAAAAAGAACTGTTTTGATTAACAGCAAATTTATGAATAGAAAGTTATGAAATTTTGAAAAACATGCAATTTTTTTTAGAAAATCCGGGGCATTTGGTTTTTACTGATGAAACCTATCAACTGAGGTTTGTGAAAATTTATTCTGCCATTTTTTAGTTTTCGAATAATTTGCTGTCGGATTTTCATGGTGTCACAAAATTCATCGAATAAACCTAAACATTTAAGACAAAGGCCGAAATCATTTCTGTCTTCCGATGATCTGTCAAAAAAAATTCTTGATTTGTTTATGGAATTCAAACATTTGACATCGGGAAAAAATCTTTGAAGTTGGCAATGGTAAAGAATTGCGGTCCCGTGGAAAAAATGAATAAATAGGGCTAAAAATTTGCATCCTAGGGTTTTTTGGGGTGCTGATTACGAATCTGAGCTCCAATTTTGTCCATGATGAATCAAATCTATGATTTTTCATCAAGTCTTGATTTTTTGTAAAATCTTTGAAATTCACTATTTCAACTATTTTTGTGAATAAATTATCAAAATAAAAATTTAAAAATATAATTTTATAATTAAAAAATATAAAAACAAACATATTTCTCTGTTAACTTGGTTTAAAAGGAGCAGCATAATTTAATGGAAAAAGGTCAAATTTCGAAAAATCAGTACTTGATGAAAAATCATAGATTTGATTCATCATAGACAAAATCTGAGCTCAGATTCGTAATCAGCACCTCAAAAAACCC
>LDKF01003940.1:11226-29778 GCA_001026735.1 Rotylenchulus reniformis | reverse complement strand
AATATTATCAACGGTGAAATAGTTGGTGGATGGAAAAATATGTTGCATAAATTTGATTATTGCTTAAAATTTTCTTTTCAAAAAATGTCCTTTATTTTGCGGATTTTCCCAAGTGAAATCCTTTATTTTTGCCCTTGATGTCCTTTTTTCTGAAAATTTTCGATAACATCTCTGGTATTACCCCCGAACCATGTGCTCGTTCTACGGAATATTTTCTAGTTTTTTTTCTAATCTAAAAATAAACAATAAAAACTAGAGTTTTTTTCTATGTGCAAAAAATGGTAAAAAAGATACTTAGATTTCTTTTTCTTCGCTAAATTTTTTTTTTAATTTTCAACAAACAATGCAATGAAATTAGTAAGTCACAAAAAAAGTAGCAACTAAAAGGATAGAGATAAGAAAAAAATCTAGCCTAAAGTTAGACACAAGAATTTTGCCTGTCGCAAAGAAAAATAGCAGATCCAAGAAAATTGTTATTGTTTTATAACTTGCTACGACAAATTAATAGCCTAGAAGGTAGAAACAAGAATTTACAAGAAATGTGAAAAAAATAGATGAAAAATTGCTATTATTCTTTATTTTAACAAATGTTATAAATGTAAGATATACTTGTTTATTGTAAAAGGAATAGATTTTATTCAATAAAGCGAAATAATAGCATAGCCTCCGGACTTGACATCTGTCAAGGTAAACATTTGAATTTTGGATGTGTTCGTTTTAGGTAAATAACGTTTCGATATATGTATATCTTACGGATAATAGAATAAAATGTAGAATGTGCAGAAAAATTGAAACAAGTAACAATGAAAATAAATACAAACTAAGACCATAAGAAAAGATTTTTTTCTTTAAACACATTAATGATCAACATACATGTAATGCGCGTAAACATAACATGTCTGTTGCGTCTCCGATATCTATTCCATATTACAGAATGAAAAGCGGGGAAACATTAACGGATATATCCCTTTCCCGAAAATAATGATTACAGACATTAATTCCAAAAGTATTGAATGAATGAACAAAATTTAGATATAAACAGTACAATAGTCGAGAAATATTAGTACACCTTTTTCGACGCCATTTTAAGTGGCTTCGAAGAGAGGGGATGGAACTCGGCAAATCGGACACCGGGAATGAACCTCCCCTGAGGAGGAGGCACGCTAGAACCTTAAACCAACTTGAATTCCGATCGCGATATAGGGTGGTCTCGATAGGGATGGTTGAAAAATTTTTTTACGCTTTTTAGGTTAATTTTTCTATTTTTTTTCTACCATTTTCTTTTCCCTAATCCTTTGAAAGGTCCTCTTGCCCTCTGGCTATGGGCCTGGTTAAACGTCAAAATTCGATTCGAATTTCATTTCGAGACTCCCTGAAAATACTCACCAGCTGGCTGGTGAGTATAGACCACGTCCTTCTTGACAATGTTCTGGTCCGGATGCTGTTGGTAATCTGTCAGAAACCCCTGGATGGCGGTGGAGAGCAGCTGGCACACCTCGGACTCGGATTGCTTGCACAGGGCGCGCACAAAGTCGATATACCCTATCTGCGCGTCTCCAGATCGGAAACTAGCAAATAGTACACATAATAGGTCGTAAAATTACAAGCATTTTAGGTTAAGAAATAAATGGTTACTGAAGTATAAAATTTTTAAATAAAAACATGATTTTTTAAATATTTTTCAAAAAATCAACTAGGGGCCTAGGCATGTTCCTTATAGTAAACCCTTTATAGTGTTCCTTATAGTTTAAGATTACTTTAAGCATGAGTAAACCTCATGCTTAAAGTAATCTTAAATTGAAATAACCTACGGACAAAAAAAATAATTTTCCTTTCAGAGGTTTGAAACTCCGTTCTAGCCTCCGACAGGCAACAACCTACACAGCCACTTCCTCGAAGATTTCTCCAAATTTAAAAAATAAATACATGTATGTATTTTTTCTAATGATTTTCTAATTTTTTTATAGGTAAATATTTGTTGAAGAAAAATAGGAAAATTTTTTATTTTCCGGAAAAAATTCGCAAAATGAACAGTGTATTTTATAATAAATTTTTTTGAAAATCCTAAAATTTTGGTCTAATATATTTTTAAAAAATTATAATTTTAAAAATCTAATCCTAAATATAGAATGAGCATCCTGATTCCTCTCTTGAAAAATGCTCACCCTCAATGTTAAGCTTCAGAAACTCAAACGGTTCGTCCTTGTACAGCTCCAGATCCTCGGTGCGCAACATCAGGTTCTTGATCACCACATTGTGGTGATCAGATGGCTTTCAGCACGCCCTCATTGCGGAAGTGCGGCGCGTAATGGGGCCGTTGGCAGATGGCAGCCAGGAAAGTGAGCGCGGCACTGACTATTGTGTCAAAACTGAAAAATGGCAATTATACCAATTAATATTTAATACTTAAAATTTAAACATGTTTAAAAAAGTAAAATAATAATAATAAATTAATTAATAAAAATGAATAAACAAACTAATACACGTTGTGTAACCTGATTGATCGAAATATGCAATAAAATTTATGATCATTTTTATGGAGGAGAAAAATGGTAAAAAAATGAAAAAATACAAAATTTAAAAAAATCCATATAAAATTATAGAAGAAAATTAGCTGGATTTGTCAAAAGAAATTGATAGGAACTGATTTTTCTAGCAAATTTACATAGGTAGTTTCACATCCGTAGGTTTCAGCGCGCCAGAAAATCTTGTGAATTTTGAACCAACGTTGCACAACTCAAAATCAACAAAAAAAACCCACCAAATGCATCCGTCGGTCATGATCTACGGATTCCACACGGAGGCAATGAATCGTTCGGTGTAGGGCATGAGGCAGACTCAAAGTGTTGCGAGAACAGCGTGGCAATCTCGCAGTTTTCGCAGCGCAATTTGTCGTGCTCGTTGGGTTTTGACATTCCACTGATGGCATCCCCCAGTCCACTGATTTGGCATCCAACTCGGGCAGTTTCAACTCCAACTGCAGAAAGCCCTTCGGGATCAGATTGTCCTACAACGAAATTGGAGGGGTGATTAATGAGAAGTAGAAGCAGAGAAAGGGTGATTCAAATTTGAGATTGTAGATTTCAAATTAAAAGTTGTCGAGCCAAATTTTTTGATATAAAAATATGTTGAGTATGACAGAAAATTTTTTTACGAATTTGAAGTGAAAAATTGCAGATTATGATAAGATTTTTGTTTGCAAATTTTGCTACCTTTTCGCGCTGAAATATCCTATTTTTTAAAACTTTTCGATTAGGGGCGGAAATGGCTAAACAAAGCCCCTTGCTAGAGCCTATGTATGCCATATTAAAAAATTCAGAAAAAAACGAGAAAATGTCACTCCAGTTCAATTCTAAAAGAATTTTTCCCATAATGAATACTTTTTGAAAGGTGGCATACTTTTTTTTGATAAAATGACCATTCTATATTGAATAAATTAATAACCACACCTCAAAGTTTTCGGGCAAATCCTGTGCAATCAGCGAGTGGTAGATGCGCGTAAGTTCGATGGCGTAGAAGAAAGAAGGATGGTACCCGACAAATCGGGCACCGTGGTAATACCTCTCCTTGTGGGGGAGGACTAGCGGACATTTGCGATGAGATGTCCTCACGGAGATAATCCTCCAAGCAGTTAGTGCAAAGCGCCACGTGCCGGCAATTACAGCCCTTACGATTCGGCTGCTCGTCACACATGGAGCATTCGGGCATTCGGACTAAATAGAGAAGACCTTAATAGGGGGTATTATGAAGGAATTTCTTAATATATACGTTTTTAATCATAAAATGATTATAATTTGTTTAATTTTATATTAATATCATATTTTGTTTATTGGCATTATTATTACTTGGAGATCCGTCGTTGGATGGGAAAGGATATAAGTTCAAGGATATAAGTTCCCAATAGTTTAAACAAATGCTAGAATTTTTTTAAAGAGCTATTTATACATTGGGTCCACATGGAGGACCTATTTTCCAAATTAAAAAAATTTTAATTTGGCTACGTGCTGGAAAAAAGTTTGCATTGAAACGCGCACCATTTGGCAAAACATTAATCATGCTGAAAAAATAGATAAGCAAAAGCACAAATATTGTTTTTTGAGTTACACATGAGACACAAACTTTGGGAAAGAAAACGAGAATACGGAAAAAAGCAATAAAATAGCAGTGTGTTTTTTTTGTGATCGATGGGGTACTGATGAGCGCTATATTATGCTTACAGAGGTCACTCTCGTCGCAGGGCGTTGGTACAGAACATCCCTTCTTAGGAAATCCCCAAACTGACAAAAAATATTCCCATACCCAAAGGCTGGTCTTTCGAAATTCGACCAAAAAGTATGAAATATAGCCGAAATACTGAAAAATTGGGTTTTTAGGGGATATTTCGAACTATTTGGCCGAATTTCGAAAAACTAAAAAAACCGGAAGATAGAGCATAAAATTCTGCATAACTTCCCTTTTTATACTTTTGGTCTAACTGGTCTAATCAAAAATTTTTGGACATGAGAATATTCTTTTGTTATTTTGGGGATCATCTGCGAGGGGATGTTTTGCGTCGACCCCCTCTTCGCAGATAAGCAGAGCATCTCTGCACCGAGGAAGATCTTTTCCTCGAAAAGGGACGTTTGAGCGCCAATCGCCATAACTCAGCTTAAAATAAAACCAACAGAGAGAGAAAAATTTCTTCGTGTCAAAAGAAAGAGCATAAAATTAGCTACTAAATAAATACAAGCCGATCCGGATTGACCAGCTCACAGCGCTCCAATTTGTACAAAAAAAAGTGCGATTTGGGATCAAATGACTTTGACGTTCAAATTAATTTGGCGGATTTTGGCGATATTTTCAAATCGGCCAAACAAAACCGTTTATGAAACTTGGTATCAAATGAAAATTTCTGGCCTAAAACTTTTTAATTAGACTTGCTGGGTCGAAAATAAAAAAAGCCATTGTGCAGAATTTTATTCTCTATCTTCTGGTATATTGTGTTTTTATTGTGTTTACAAAAAGGGCCGTGTAGGGTTTGTGTCCTGTGTTTCTTGTGTCTATTATGTGTCTTTCTCTGCGTCTGACAGACACTAATCAATCACACAACATTTGTGTCTTTGTCCGCCACTACTTTTATTGCTTGGGCCTGTAGCTCTCCTCAGGATAAAGATAAAATTTATCCGACAATTTATCCAAAAGATAAAAATTTATCCCAAAGATAGTAAATTAAACTTATCCAAACATTTATCGCTGGATATATTTATCTGTGCATTTATCTATCCTTAGTATACCTCATAAATGTTTATCAGTGGTTTTAAATTCTCTATTTCTTAAGCAAAATATGTCATTTCTTCTATGAAAAATGCAAAAACGCAAAAAAAATTCCGGCGGCCTTTTTTTGCTCGCCGGCCACCCGCTCCCCCCCCCTCGCCGGCGACCCCCCCCCTTACATTTGTAAATTTATCCCTCAATTTATATATCTTTAATTTTATCTGTGAATTTACTTGTTTTAAGGATAAATATACGGATAAATTTATCTGAAAATTTTTTTTGCTTTGGATAAATTCACGGATAATGTGAAGATAAACCAACGATAGATAAATTTTTATCTTTATCCTGAGGAGATCTACACAGGCCCCTGAATTCACTTTTCGCTTGCTAAGAGGCGAACAAGTAAAGGAAAACAATAAATCCAATCTAACACGAAAGAAAAATTGCGTCTACAAATGTATTTCTCTATTTCCACGTGAAGCAAGTTTTGGCGCCAAAAATGGCATTTGAATTTTATTTATTCATCTCCGCGTCGGTTCTCCTGTTACTCAAAAAATAATAATCCATCATCAACATTTGTACATTCCCTTCAATTTAAATGAAGATTTGCAGCAATTATTTTTTTTATTGGACTTGTGTAATTTAGGACGGTGCTGGGTCGTTAGTCGTTACAAAGAAAGTGCCATAATGGGCGTTACAAAAAAGTGCCAAAGCTCAATACTTTCCCGAAAAACTTTTGTTAGACTAGTTAGACCAAAAGTATAAAAAGAAAAGTTGTGCAGAATTTTATTCTCTATCTGAAGATATTTTTAGTTTTTCGAAATTCTAACCAAAAGTACGAAATATCCCTTAAAAATCCTATTTTTATCTATTTTCGAAGAATTTCGAATTTTTGTTCGAATTTCGAAAAACTAAAAATACCATCAGATAGAGAATAAAATTCTGTACAATTTTGTCGCTGGAAGTTTTAGTCTAACAACTCTTACAAAAAAGTTTTTGGAGAACATACTAGATTTTGGCACTTTTTTTTTGTAACGCCCATTATGGCACTTTTTTGTAACGACATAGCACCTTTAGGACGTCGAATTTTTCCTTTTTAATTGAGGGTGTTCAAAAAATTTTTCGCTGAAAACCCTAGGGGTAGGGGCTAATGCAGGGCTCGCAACACCCATAGCTCCCAAATAAGGACACCAGGGTCAAAATCTAAGATTCTAGGGTCAAAAATAAGGATACTTCAAAAACGTACCTATATTTTTTACCTATTACTAAATTGAAAAAATCAATTTTTATTCAAATCAATGACATTTTTCAACAGAAAAAATTTTCCAACAGTTTCGATCACCAAAAAATCGATTTCTTAAGAAAATTGGTCATTTTTTGATGAAAATTCACTAATAAGAGGGATGCCGTGTCGGCGGTCCCGATTAGGGGCCGCCGGAGAAATTTTTGAAATTTAGTCCTTATTTTCTTAAGAAAATTGGTCATTTTTTGAATAAATTTCTCAAAATCCCAAATATAAGGACAAAATAAGGACATGGGTCAAAAATAAGGACAAATCTTAGAAATAAGGACGTTTGCGAGCCCTGGGCTAATGTTATGTACATAAAGGGCCGGTTTTTCGTATTTAGCATGAAACTTTTTCTCCGATTCTTGAAGCGATTGTTTTAAAATTTCTATGTTCAATGTAATATTTCCTTATTCTCTTTCTCTGTTCTCTTAAGACATAGTCAGAGAAAATAATTATGGCGTAAACACAGCATTTGAATTTCCTGCAGAGAATGTGAAAAATGCTATTCTCTTTCTCTGATTCAACCAACCATAATTGTGCATAATCTTTGAGTCATTTCGCTTTGATAAAATGACAAAGATCCTTAATGCTAAAAACGAAAAATTTATCCTTTAATTCCCCTTCTGTAATAACTGAAAAACAAAAATCCCGTCGAAAAAAATAGAAAAAACAAGCTCATATTCATGAGCAACCACCTCGAAAATCCCTTGAAAAAAATTCTTCATTTTTAATTTGAATGACCTGAACTTTTGAGATTGATTGCAATATATTTTAGGTTTTTGTCCCATTACATTTTTATGAAGAAGCCAAAACAGGTCTCTTAAAAAGCCTTCTAAAAACATGTTCCCAAAATGTTCAGGGTTTTCAGGTTAATATTTAGGTTTTACTTGATTGCATTTCTAGAAAAACCAAGATAAGGTTTTTGGGTTTTGTAAAATACCTTATCTAAATGCTTAGAGACCCATCTAAAAACTTATTTTTCCGCCCTAGAAATCACATCCTTAATAATAATCCTAAAATCAGGGGCGTATTTAGGAGGGGGGGGGGGGGGGGTTCCGTGGACCCCCCCCCATGGCTCCCTATGAAAAAATTTTTTGGCCAAATTTTAAACAATTTTCTTAAGAAAAAAGCCAAAATTCTCAAAACTTTCTCCGGCGGTCCCTATCGGTATCGGGACCGCCGGCAACCCTTAATAGAATGAATTTCTTCATAAAAACTAGTCAACCAGAGTTTTGGACCCCCTATGAGGAGAAAAATTTGAATTTTTGATGATTTTCGGTGTGGTGGACCCCCCATAGCAAAATCCTGGATACGCCCCTGCCTAAAATGTTTAGGTTTGTTAAGAGGTTTCTTAATAATACCTTATTTTAATCCTAAAATCTTTATAATAATCCCAAAATATTTGGGGTTTTCAAACTTCTTAACAATTCATTTTTAATCCTAAAATGTTTAGGTTTTTTAGATTTTCTTTATACATTTTCGACGCATTTTTTCTAATTGGCGACGATGATCCAACTATTCGCCATCTTCGGCAAGGGTGGCCTGGTGCTGTGGTGCTTCAGCGAGGGCTCCTCCTTCCTCCGGGAGGCGGTCAACCACTTTTTGCGCGAGGTCATTGTGCAGGAGCGGAGCATCGCCGCGTTCAGCCACGACGGGCACACCATCAAGTACCGGCTGGACAACGAGTTCGACATCATTGTCCTGGTTTGCGATTTTCGTTTAAACAAAAATTTACGACATAAATTTTTGCAAAAATTCTGAAAAAATACTTAAAATTAGAGAGACTAATGCATCTATCGATCGATTCGGTTACAAACCAAAAATTTTAAATCTAATAAGAACTTTAAACCCTGAAAAATCCAAAAACTTAAAAAACAAAAAATCCATCAATCTTTCTGTCCTTTATTTTTATTATAATCTTTTAGCTGGTTATTTTTAGGATAAACAAACCCCACTCCCACCTCAAAAAAATCCTAAACCTAAAGTCCCCAAAAAGTCTCGATCGGTAATTTTCGGTCAAAAAAAGCCTAGGCCGAATAACTCAAAATCTTTTGGTCGGGCGTCAAACACAAAAAAACTAGTGTTCGGCAAAACGATGCGGGTCTGGCCAGCATGCGCTGACCAGCAAAAACCAGCAATCAGCAAAAACCCGCAAAAAATGGAAAATGATGCTGGTCTGGCCAGCATGTGCTGACCAGCAAAAACCCGACCAGCAACAACCAGCATCGAATTTTGTTGCTGGCCAGTACGGGTTTTTGCTGGTTTTGGTTTTTTCAATTTACCCCAGTTCAATTATCGAAAAATGAAAAAAAATATGCAAAAAAATCATTTTTTATACTATTTGTCACATTCTCACTTTTACCACTCTCTCACCTGTCGATTTATCAAAAATTTAAATTTAAGGTACTTATTGGGGTTGGGTCCAGGAAACAGGGAGGTACCCAGGAATTTGGATGGGGGGAGGACAGAAGCAAAAATTTTGCTCCGAATTTTTTCTCCGAAGAAATTTTTGAAAATATACGTCCTTTTGCTAAGAAATTTGGTCGATTGTTTGCTTAAGGCAAATTTTTTTGAAGAAATTTCGTCGTATTTTGGGGCGCCGGCGGTCCCGATAGGGGCCGCCGGAGAAAATNTTCTTCCTTTTCTCCACAACCAGCAAAAACCCGTCATTTTTTTTTAAAAATGATGCTGGTCTGGCCAGCATGGCTGACCAGCAAAAACCAGCAACCAGCAAAAACCCGCAAAAAATGGAAAATGATGCTGGTCTGGCCAGCATGTGCTGACCAGCAAAAACCCGACATGCTGGCCCGTCAAAAACCAGCATGCTGGCCAGACCAGCAACGAACACTACAAAAAACCTAACCTAACAATCAAAAAATTCATTCGGTCGGTTATTTTCGTTTACGAAATTCTAAACCTTAAAAAACCTAAATTCAAAAATCATTCACTCATCAGTTTTTTCCGTTAAAAAATTAAATCTTTCTTCTACAGACATAAATCATTCAGAAAATTAAGCCTGTATTTTGCTTTTGGCGTTGAATTTTTTAAAATTTTCTCGAAAAACTTTTTACAAAAAGATTCAACATATTTCAAAAAACCTGAACTTTTTGTTTTTTTAAAGATTGTCTACCAAAGCGTGATCCATTTGGCCTTTGCGGACAAACTGTTGACGGATGTGCATCTGCGGTTTCGGGATATGTACAAGAATGAGCTGGGCAGCTTCGACTCCATACTGATGGGTGGCCCAAAGATGTTCAGCGCGTTTGACAAGGAGTTCCTAGGGTAAATTCGACGCGAAATCATGTTAAGGACTAAAAACCCTAAAGTTTACATAAATTTGAGCATTTTTATTTATAAATCATAATTTTGTATGGGAGCAAAACAAAATGAGACCCAAACTTAAGAAATGCCAAATTCATAGATTGATGAGAAGATCCTGAATAATAAAAAAGAATGAACGAGGGCGTAATAGGGGCTGAAATCCAAAAAAAATAATTTTCAGGAGGTCTAGACAGGAAAATAGGTAGAAAAAATCGAACATTAAGAACGAAGAACATCAAAATTACTAAAATGTTAGGAAAATCAAAATTTCTCAAAGGCCGAAGCCCGAAACCGAATTTTTTGTAAGGGCAGATCCGGAGACTTTTTTCTTACGAGCCGGAGTAGAAAAATTTTGAAGGTCGAACCTCCTTAGCCGAAATTTTTTCCAACCCGGAGCCGGAGCCAAAAATTGTGATTTTCCCAACATTTATTATCAAAAAGAAATGATACTGAAATTTCAAAATATTCTTCAGCGGTCTCTTTTAATTACATTTTTGCTACAATTTTTTATTTGAATCGTTATTTTTTAAATATAAATCTCATTTTGGTTTTGATGATCAACCGTCATTTTTCAGTCTCCTCTCCAACGCCAAATCGTCTGTGATCGAGTCGGACCAGCAGCATCCGAAGAAGCCCAGAGCTTACCAGGAGAGCGAGAAATCCAAGAAAACGGTGGCATCGATGATCGAATCCGGGGGAAAGGACACAGCGAAACAACAGCCGAAAAAGGCGGAGAAAATGGCCAAAATTGCGGAAGAATCGAACAAGTCGAACAACCTGCCGAGTTCACCGCCAAAACCTGGAAAACATGGCGCAGTGGAGGAGGACGAAGAGATTTTGGCCAACCGCGCGGCGTTTTTGCAGAAGAAGAAGGGCAAGGGAGCGGCGGCGAAGAACAAGTGAGTTTTTTAGAGTAAAAGACATAAAAATTTCAAAAAATCAAACAGTTATAGAATGAATTAAAAAAATTTTTTCTTAAGAAGTTTACCAATTTGGACTCCCCAAAATTGCTAAAATTATTTCCCAAAAAAATTTTTCGGGGTCCGCTGGGGGAGCACCGGCATCTAGGTATTTTCTAATCTCTAAAGCCTGATTTCACAACTAAAGCTATCAAAATAAATATCACGTTTAAAGTTTTAATGGAAAATATATCTTTAAAATTTCGAAAAAATGACATTCTGAGGGGTTTTAGGGGATTATAATGCAGCTAAAATTTTTAAACCCATAGCGATTATGAAAACAAAAAAATTTATACAAGACATTTTTACCATTGCACCTTGAAAATTGTGGGTTTTTTTTTTAATTTTTATTCAATATTTTATAACTAATTTGCACATGATTTCATGATTAATGATTTTATGATTTTCCAGAGAAAACCAGCCGGAACAACCACCGCAGAATGGCAAAAAGGGCAAGCAGGCGCGCAAGTGGGACTTGGCCGGAACGCAGAAGGACGCGGAAGTGCTGGACTACAGCGCGGAGCCGAACAGCGAGGCCAACAAGGGCGGCGACGGGGAGGTGATCAACGGAGCGGTGGAGGGCGGCGGCAAAATATTTGATCAGAATGTAAGTGATCTGCTGATCAAGAAGAGAGACTCTTCCAGGGAAACGGAGAAATTTCCTCCCCCAAACCTAGAAAAATCCGAATAGAATAAGTAAGTAAACCCGAAGTTTTCAAAATTTTTGCTCAAAAGCGTCAGGGTTGTGCAGAAATTTCGATTTCTTCAAAAAATGAAAAAAGAGAAAATCCATCCAGCAGGATGTTATATATTCATTATTCAATATATTTTTTCTAATTTATTTTTTTTGGAGCTTTCAATAAAAGCGACTTTTTCGTTTTTTCAACTTTTTTCGATTTCATTTTCGGATTTAAAAATTTGTGAATTTCATTTCAACTTTCGGTTTCGAAAATTTTTTTTCTTTCCCTGGAAAGCGCCTTCAACCTTTCACAAAATACCAATAGAAAAGTCTGAACATTTGCAATTTCCCCAAGCCCCAATCCTAGTGACTAGGTGTATCTGATCAGGAAGTAAATATACATCGATCGTATTAAATCGTATTTACAAATTCCAATTCCCTCAACCTTCCGTATCAAAAAAACCTTCCGTATTCATTCATATTTATTTGTAGATATTTTATTTGTTTTTTTTCTCCTGAAAATTTTTAATGGATTTATGGATTTCAAGGAGGACTTTTTACCAATTTTTTATGGGCCTTCAATTAATAGGTATATAAAATTTCAGTGATATTTTATTTGCAGAAAATGCTAAAAAAAACTTTTTCAAGCTAAAATTGGTTCCCTTTTTTAATGTTCTAACCGCAATTTTCGACTAGCAAATCTTTTTTGGCTTTAAAGACATCAGCTATCCCGTTGAATTTATCGGAGAAAATCGTAGATAGACCCTTCTGGGAATATATTAATTTCTTTTGCTCGTAAGAAATTTTTTGCGAAAATCGATTGAGTAATATTCCTCTCCTTTTAAGAAGAAATTCGTCGGAAAGCTGAAAGGAGATTTGCCCGGATTGGATGAAGGAGTTGAACAGGGAGACGACGAGGACACGGCCGAGGAGGACGGTGAAAATGACACGAGTGCATCGCCAAAAACTGGGCCCGTTTTTGTGATTAAAAACTCAAAAATCTAAAAATCCCTACAAATTTTTTTAGAATTTTTATAGTTTTTTGAAAGTTATGGAAAGAAGAAAATGATCCACAGGCGTAGCAAGTGAAAAAAAATTTGGGCACGGATGAGGAGAGGCTAGCAAAAAATCCCAATCCTACTATTAATAAAGAAAATTTTTGTTTTTTCCCTTTTTTTCTCCGATTTTTAACCTTTTTGACCCCCTAATTCCTATAAACTTTGGATTTTTCAGTGGAAAACCACAACAGCAGGCCAGTGTCGGCGGATGGTTCTCGGCCTTCAAATCGCTGGTGGGCACCAAACAGCTGACCAAGGAGGACATTGAGCCGGCCATGGACAAGATGAAGGAGATGCTGATCAGTAAAGGACCTAATGAAGAACTAAAATCTTAGATTTTAAAGAAATTTTTTAGAAAAAAATTCTCAAAAATGTTAAAATCCTTGCAGATTTATTTAATTCTTTATTTCTTTCTCTTATTGTTCGATTTCCAAAGATTCGAAAAATTTTCCTATTTTCCAGGGATTTGTTCCGGAAAAGACATTTTTTTAAATCGAAAAAATGGGATAATAACTAAATTGAAAAATAAATTCTAATTTCTAAAATGGATTTGAAAAATAAAAATGAAAAAATTTCTCACGGGGGTTAATAAATATTTTTTCGAAAAAATTTTTTGTTTTCAATTTTCCCACTAATTTTTCGATTTCAGCAAAGAATGTCGCCTCCGAGCCGGCGGAACGCATTTGCGCATCGGTGGGCGCCAAGCTGGAGGGCAAGGTGATCGGCACCTTCAACCGTGTTACTTCCACAGTGCGCGAGGCCATGCGAGAAGCACTTGTTCAAGTGAGGAAAGAAAGAAAAATTGAAAAATTATAGTATTTGAAAAACTTTACATGAACTTTTATTTGGATCCGTTATTTATCACTTTTTATCGTTGATCATTTTTTGAAAAATCTGCAAAAAAAAATTGGCAAAAATGAACCATTTACTAAGGGTTTATTCATGGGATTCAGACTCTTTTTTAGTCCTGGAATTACGTTTTTACAATGGCAGTTCTTGAGGTGGAGGGGAGAGGGGTAGATTGTTAATTTGGATCTTGTCCAATTTTTTTTTTAAATTTATTACCCAAAAAATCCTTTCACTATCTTCTTCCCCCCCCCNCCCCCCCCCCCCTTCCCCAAAAATCATCTTAACATGAAATGGGCACCTAGATTCAAAAAAAATTCCGATTTTTGAATAAAAGAATTTCAAAAAGAAATTCCGATTTTTGATCAATGAAAAAAAATAAGTGTTTCATCTGTTTTATAGCCCATTAAATCCTTTTTTACTTTGATATTTAACCCCACAATTTAAGCTCCTCACGCCCAAGCGCCGTGTGGACATTCTGCGCGACATCATGGATGCCAAAGCACAGAAGCGTCCCTTCGTCATTGTGTTCTGCGGGGTCAACGGAGTCGGGAAGTCCACCAATTTGGCCAAGGTATGAATTTTTTTTTTGGAATTTTTTTTCCAAAATTTTTATAAAATTTTTTTTAAAGATCACTTTTTGGCTCAACGAGAACGGCCACCGTGTGCTGATCGCTGCCGGGGACACATTCCGCGCAGGCGCCGTGGAACAGCTGCGCACCCACACCCACCACCTGAACGCACTCCATGCACAGGTCGATTTCGATTACAATACAATTTAATTTTTAGTTTAATAAATTTTTATTTTTTTCAATCCAATTTATTCCTTCTCATTAAAAAAAATTCAATTTGGGAAATAATCAGCGCGAAATTCTAAGAAAAAATTATTTTTTATTATTTTACCATTTTTAATAAAATGAATTATTATTTTTATTTACAAAGGCGAAAACAATCAATAGCCCTCTAACATTTTCATTTAGCTAACATTATTTATAATTATTTTATTCCTTTTTTTGAACTTCCCGAATAAGTATTCTAACAAAAGATAATTAAAAAAAGATTATGTTTCTGTGACCATAATTTCACGATTTGTAATCTCTTTTTAGGATTTTAAAATTTTTTTGGACATTTTTGATGCATAATGTAAATAGAATTTATCATTCTCCCATTAAGGGCGTCCAACTGTTCGAGCAGGGCTACGGCAAGGACCCGGCCGCAATCGCGTCGGCGGCCATCCAAATGGCGACCGAGCGCAAGTTCGACGTGGTGTTGGTGGACACCGCGGGCCGCATGCAGGACAACGAGCCGCTGATGCGAGCGCTAAGCAAGGCAAAAAATATTTACAAAAATTTTTGCACGTTCTTTCAGGATGAAGGATTGAAAAAATATAAATCGAAATTTTGGTGTCAAAAATAACCGAAAATTAAAAAAATATTCCATTCCTGATCGAGAACACTGAAAAAAAATTAGAATTTTGTTTTTTTTTCGCAAAATATTTTTAGCTATTTTTTGTTATTTTAGGTATATTGCAATTTTATTTGAAAAAATATATTCACCACAGGAAATTTTTTCTTTTCATTAAGGATTTTATTGACTTTTTTGCTTATATGTTTTTAAAAGATTTTACTCTTTTAGGGAGTATCAAAAAACTGATTTTTTTTTTGGAAATTTGACCCAAGTAAATTTTTATTTTATATTTTTTCTTTCCCATTTCTTGTTTTTTTCTTTTATTCCCTCCCTCGCCGCCCATATCCCTACTTTTGGTCAAATTATTCGATTTTTTTCTGATTTTTCGGAAGGAAATCCCCTTCCACCCTAACCCTAGCTACTCTACTTCTTTCATTTTTATTAATTGTTAATTCATTTGACAAGCAAAAAATAATAATAATTTTAATTTAATTTTTTTATAAAATTTAAGTTGATCCACGTGAACAAGCCGAACCTGGTGCTGTTTGTGGGCGAGGCGCTGGTAGGCAACGAGGCGGTGGACCAGCTGGTCAAGTTCAACCAGGCGCTGGCCGACCACTCCTCGGTGGGCGAGCAGGCCCGCCTCATCGACGGCATTGTGCTCACCAAGTTTGACACCATCGATGACAAGGTCGAATCATTAAAAAATTTTTTGTAACTTTTTTAAATTTAAAATTTTATTTTTTTTATAAAGGGTGATCATGTTTATTCTGTTTAGAACCCTCGAACATTTTCAGTATGCCTAAATTGCATCAGAATTATTTTTTTTAATAAATGAACTATTGAGAAAATATTTTGCAAATTTTGGTACAAAATTTTTTGTTTTAATTATATTTAATTTTAAGCACCATGGTTAACCCAAAATCTGTATTTTTTCGCCCTTAATTTTTAAGAAAATTCGCATATTTCAAAAATTTAATCTGAAATATTCGGTTCTATCTGAAAGATAGAATTTTTTGGAGACTCATACTTTGATAGCCGTCGCCCGTATCCCTTGTATTTTTTTCTTGGGGGATAAAGAATAATTTTTGCTAAAGTTAAAAAAAACTAAAAATCCGTTACAAAATTGTTTGGAATTTTAACATTTTTTAATTATGGAACTTATTAAATGTTTTTAACAAATATTTTCAATCCCAGGTCGGCGCCGCCATCTCCATGACCTACATCACGGGCCAGCCCATCGTGTTTGTGGGCACCGGCCAGACCTACCACGACCTGCGCACCCTGAACGCAAATGCTGTTGTGAACATTTTGCTGAAGTGAAAAGTGATGGAAAATGATGATGATTATGGCACGGACTCTATGGACGGATTCTCGCGATTTTGGTGATGGCAAATTTACAGAGGGTGGCTGGCAATTGAACAAAAAAAATGCAAAATTTTTCAATAAAAAATGATTTGAATCACTAAAAATCATTTTTGAATTCAACTTATACAACATATTTTGATTTTTATTAACACTCAAGATTGAAAAGTATCACATTGGCCAATTACTATTTTGGCCAATAATCCCATTAAAATTTTATTTCTCCAAAAATTCATTTTTAATTTCTTTTTTCTGTAATTCGAACAAAAAAAATCCAAAAAATTGAGCATAATTTTCTGCAAATTTTTTTAAATCTAGCAATCTTTTAGAAAGTTCCTTGGACCTTAACCAAAAAATGGCATTCTTAATTTTCTAAGACCATTCCGAGTTTTAAAACGGCCAAATTTTTCAAAAAAAAAATGAAAAATGCCAAATTTTTTGTTCATTGCCCGACCCCGGATTCATTATTTTTTATCGATAATGTTCCATATTAACTATTCCGCAACCTTTTTTTCCTTTTCTATTGGACCTGATGGATATACATTTGTATACTACAATGTTCGGTGAAAAAATGCTCGGATCTGTGATAAAAATTTGTCCAAAATTTTTTAAATTTTTGGTTTAAAATGCCAAAATTTTTTTTTAATTTTGATCAAAATTTTCCGAGAAATTTCCGGTTTTTTGGATGGCCCTGGTGTTCAAACCCAGGCCAAATGGGTGGCTGGTCGCGCTGGCCCTGGGCTCCTTCGTGGTCATCTCCTGGGTGTTGTACATGTCGGTGGACTCCAGCGATCGACGACGGTTGCCCACCTACGGCATGGACATGGTTGGAGTGGAAAATATTGAAAATTTTGAATTTAAATTTATGTTTTATCCCTGGGTGATTATAGTAGGGATTTTCGTCCATTTTATCTGGATTTTTCTTGATAAAGCTTTTCGAAAATTACAAAAGACTTGAATTGATTGGGTTTTTGATATATTTTCAATTTACAACAATTCAAAAAAAAATTCATATAAGGTCTAGGAGATTGGGTTTCGAGGGGATACGGCCCAAAAATTTTTTGGAAAGGGGGGTTTCGACGGCCCCGCTAGGAGCCCAAATAAAATTCGGGATTTGGGCCCTTTTGCTTTAGAAAATTTTGTCAATTTTTATGTTTTTATGAAGCAATCCCATTNATCCCATTATATTGAGGGTGCCCCGGAGAAAATTTGCAAAGGGTCTTTTTCTTAAGGAATTGGTCAATTTTTCGATTTTCTTTTTTTTCTCTTCGATTTTTTCTTCTCTTTCCTCCCCTAACCCCCTAAAATTTTTTAATTTTTCAGGCTTTCGGGTCTGTAGTGGTAGAAAATTGTAAGATAGCTGACAAAAAAAACCTTAGATTGGAATTGAAAAACAGGAGAAAATCCGGTTTTGCGCCAAAATTAGAGCGTGGCCTAGTGGGTAATGGTGTGGCCTAACAAGAGGGGGCGGCGGAAGTTCGAATCTCTTCGGACTCGGATAATTATTCACAGGAGAATATTTTATTTATTTTTTGTTTTAAAAACTTGACATTAAGCAATATTTATAAAATTTCGATTTTCATCCATTTTATCCGAATTTTGGGCTTTCGTTACTAGATCAAACTACCACTTTTAATCCATTTTCACTTAATTTGTAGAATTTTTGGCCACTTTTGCTTGGTTTTCCAACGTTTTTCAAAGGGCAGACGCAAAAATTCGCGCGGTGGCTAAATGGGTTATGACGTAGCTGTGGCAGAAGAGGGAGGGCGGAGGTTCGAATCCATAAGACGACAAAATTTTGAGGAGTTTTTTGGGTTTAAATTTAGGAGAAATTTTGTATTTTTTATGTTTGGAAAAAATTTTAAATTTAACCCCCAAATCAAGATTGAAGAGGACGATGGTGGTGATCCGGTGATGGCGCAGATCCGCTCGATCCAGCGCCGGATCCAAACCCTCCGGGACTCTGTGCAGAGCAACCAACGGACACTCAACGATCTGCAGAGCATGAGGACGAGAGAGAAGGAGGACGAGGAGGAGGGAGAGCAGCAGGGCAGAGAAGCAGAGCAGGTCAGACAGCAAGACCAGGGCCAAAAAAATTTTAGGAAAGGGATTGGGTCGTTGGCGAACAAAAAATTAGATTTATTAGATCCCTTATTAAATAAAATTGAAAAAATACTTTTGGGAATTTTTTTTTGCAGAAATGACAACATTAGGGCTATCCGAAATTTGCGGACCCGACTTTTGTGGACTGTAATTTTTGCGGACTATTTTTTTTTTGTTTGTGATTTACCCCTTGGCCCCTGGGCAAAGCATAAAAAATTCTGATTTTTTAATTTTTATTATTAATGGGTCCGCAAATATCGGGTCCGCAAAAGT
>LDKF01003938.1:0-18346 GCA_001026735.1 Rotylenchulus reniformis | reverse complement strand
AAAAGAATAGGTGCCCTGACAATTGAGTGCCAAAAATTGGACATCATGCTTAAAAATTTTGGTTTTTGAAGTTTTTAGTTTTAATTTTAAGCCTACGAATTTTGCGCCTTTAGCTTAATGAATCAAATTATAATAAGCTTCGAAGGGAAAAACAAAATAATTAATTCTCATCCAAAGGACTATACCCTTGGGTTATTGGGCCTCGATGTTATCCAGCAAGATGACAAAGATACCAACTGGAACCAGAAAATGCAGTTGTTCAGTCCACCCGAACTTTGCGGACATTTGAAACTGTTTATTGACGGTGAATATGACCCGAAGAGACTAAGCTGTGTAAGATTAACAAATGTCTTTATAATACTTTTTTGAGATTTTATTTTGGTTATAATTATTTTTAGTTTTACCTTTTTCAAAAAAGTTTATTTATTTTTTGATTCTAAAAAAATGAAATACTTTTCAAAATGATCAAACAGGATAATTTTCAAAATATTTTAGATGTCCCTATAATCATCAAGCAACTTTAATGTAAAAAGTAGATTTTTTCGATCTTTTCCCAGATTTTACAGAGATATCCTGGAATTAGGATCTCAAAATTCATTAATGATGATCTCATCCGAAAGACAACCCAGAAGTTTGCTCCTTTTTATTTAATAAAATTTAAGTACAAACGCGCAAGAAATCTGTGTGATGAAATGGGCAAAAAGGATTTTGATGAATTGATCGCCAAAAATCATGAATTACGTTGGCTTGAGGATAATTGTCCTTGTGATTCAATTCTTCCTCCAGAAACAGTAAGTGCTATAACGAACTGAATCATTTCACTTAAATGTGTCAAATGAGCATTCTACTCAAAAATGCCAATAAAAAAGACCCGTTTTTTGAAGTTTAAAATATTAAATAGTAAAAATAAATGAATATCTATCTTTTAGCACAATTAATATTTAAATGTCAGGGGCCGTAAAATAAGAAGAGGGTTAGGGCTAACTAACTCTCAACTCAGGGTTACCCGTAGAATAAGTTGTAGAATAAGAGCTAACCCTGGGCTACGGGTAAGACTTACCCAATGGTAAACTGATCCGGTTAAAAGTCGCTGGTAGATTAAGAGACTATCCAGGGATTAACTAACCTATACTCAGGGTTAACTAACCCCCAATTCCTAACCCTGCAATCGACCGGAACAGGACGGTGTGTGGCGAAGCTCATCAAACCAAAAACATTTTTTGGACCATTCTAGAGCAAAACAGTAAAAGACAAAAATGTGCAAAATTTTAGGTTCAATCTTTTGATATTTTTACTTTTTTGAAATTCATTGAAACTTTTTGAAATTTTCGCTAAAAAATAAATTTTCCCTTTAAAAATATGATTTTTTCTAAAAATTTCAACTTTTTCTAAGGAAATTCAAAAAAGTAAAAATAACAAAAGATTGAACATAAAATTCTGCACATTTTTCTTTTATAATTTTGGTCTAAAATAGTTCAAAAAAAGTTTTAGGTTTGATGAGCTTCACACCGGCCCGCCACACAACGGCCGCCACACACCGGCTCGCCACACAAAGGGGTGTATCGCAATCGACTAGGGTCAGAATCCTTACCGGCAACTTTGAAAAATCGAGTAAAAAATATTCAGAAAATTTCTAAAATTATGAAAAAAAATTATATTGGATAGAAAAAAGTTCAAATATTTAATGATATTAAAATTCTTTAAAATTTATGCAAAATTTAATGCTTAATTCATTCCAACCTAAAACCAATAAAATTTTGTTTAGTTTTTCATATAGAACTAAAAGTTATTAAAAAATTATATTAAAGAGATTAGGAACAAATATATGAGAATTTCCAAAAGATACATTAATCTTAAGGATGAATATTCCCGACCCCGTAAAAAAAGGTCCATTAAGGGCATTAAAAAGGGCCAATTAATAGTTAATACTTAATACCATACTGGTATTTGTTGTGTACTTCTTATTTCCAAGGCAAATACACACAAGTGAAATAGGAATAAAATAATCAATCGCTTTACGATTGTTTCCAAATAATATAAAATCAAATAATAATATTTATTGAGTGGATAAATATCAATTTCGGAATAATCAGGGAATGAAAAGGAATAATCGGGGAAGGAATACAAACAATGCTGGATGGAATGTCACCTATTTTGAATGGGAAAAGGGCGCCAATTACAATGAAACCAAAATCAAATATCACCAAGCCCATCTAAAACAGTATTAAAATGGGCCGAATTTTATAAGTCTATCTTATAAAAATTATTGTCTTGAATTTTCAAAGTTCCCTGAAAAAGTTTGTTTTCTGGAAAAATACATATTTTTAATTTTTTTAATCTATCCTATTTTTTTATTTGTTATAAATGCAAAAATTTTTAGGAAGAGACAACTACTCATCCTTTTTCCAAAGGATCATATCCTAAGCCAAGGCTGGAGCGCTCTCCAATTTCTGAGAAAATTGATAATGATGAGCTTTTGGTTCTGGGATGTGAAGATGCACCTGAGAAAATGCAACCATTTTGGTCTGCATTGAAGTTTTCGCCACGACTTGATAAGGAGATCGAGGATCAGAAAAATTGTTAGTTTTTAGATTTAACAAAAGTTTATGGATTGAAGTGAGCTCGGCTTAGCATCAGAATATAGCTTTTTCTGAAAAAATCATCAAAATGAAAAAATTATATATCAAAAATATTTTTGAAAAATATTAGAAATAAATTAACAAATCCATTTTAAATATTTAAAAGCGTTTATTTAACATCACATCTACTTTTTGAAATATTTTTTTAAATTGTTGGTTTAAATTTCTGTATGATAAAATCATATTTAAATCTATTAAATTTTAAAAAATGAAAGTAAATACCGGTGAAATTAATAATAAAATAAAATAAAATTAAAATAATAAAAAATTGAGAGATTTTAGCTCAACAAAAGGTTTTTTTTGTTATTTGCTTATTAAATCTTTTTTTTGTTTTTTTTTAATTTTTTTTAAATTTATCTTATTTTTCCAAGGTTTATTTTTCCAAAATATTTTTCGGTTGGTCTAAAAAATAAAATAAAGTATACATATTGGTCCAAAAATTCAAATAAATTGTATGCTTTTAGGCTGCCCAAACGAAACCAATAAAAATGCTGACAATAAACATCACAAACGTCAGAAGCGACAGTTTGACCGTTCGGTTGCCTTATGGAAAACGCCAATAGCATATCAAATTGCACCCGACTTGGGGGCTTGTAATTAATCTATATATAAATTTATAATGCCATAATTGCTCTATGTTAAAATAACTAAAATTTAGGTAACTAATTTTCGATCCAGATGTCAAAAACATCACCCACATACATTAACAAAGGGGGAGGGTGACCCCCTGACTTCGTTCGTACGGAGCCCCGAAATCGAGGGGGGACTTCGTACCCGAGTAGGGCGGGTGGGCGGTGATATGGCGTTTTATAAAAAAAGTGCCAAAACCTAATATGTTACTTAAAAACTATTTGTTAAGACTTGTTAGACCAAAACTTCCAAGGACAAAGTTGTGCAGAATTTTATGCTCTACTTCTAGTATTTTTAAATTTTCAAAATTCGGCAAAAAATTTCGAAATTTTCGTAAAATACTTTATTTTTCGATATTTTCGAAAAATTTCAAAAATTTTCAATGAAATTCAAAAAAGTAAAAATATCAAAAGATAGAGCATAAAATTCTGCACAAATTTGTCGCTGTAAATTTTGGCATAGAAAGTTTTACAAAAAAAATTTTTGGAGAACAAACTGGGTTTTGGCACTTTTTTATAAAACGACCCAGCACCGGGTAGGCAGCAGGAAGGATGAAGGAGGGGAGGAGGCCCGAACAATCTGTAAAAAGTAAAAACTATGCCGGAACACCAATATCAACATGTTCAGAACCCACGAGAGTCCCAAGTACCAAAATGCAGCTTAAAATTCCCAGCAAAATGCTTTTTCCAAAAGGGCCTCAAAAATACGAATATATTTGAAAAATAGGCCTAAATTTTATTTAGGCCTAACCTAAACTTAATTGAGAGCCTATGCTTTTTTTGAAGCGAGTGACAACTTTAATAGTATAACCATCTTGATGCACTTTCTTATTCTTTTATGACCTATTTTTAGGCAACTAATAATATAAACAATAGTTGTTTGTTTTCGATTTAATAAGTTTTTATTAAACCCCAATTTTGATGATTTTCGCTAAAGCGTCCGTTTTATCACTTTTTTGCTGAAAGGACTTACTTAGTAGCATTATTACTCTCAGCAGGTTCAAATTCTCTAAAAATTGAAGGAAAAAAATACTCAAAACTAAATTTTTTTATGAGCGCTGCGCTATTATTTATTATAGCTGATTCTGATTTTCAGCCGAAATGAACCTGTAAGCCAAACATTTGAATATGGGAGTAAAATTTTTTGAAACCGAACTCCAAATACCATAAATGTTTGCTTGAAGGATACCAGACATCTAAAAGATTCAAAAACTTTTATTCATCTGAACATGATCATAACATCAGCCGAACATTATTATCCATCTTTTGATGTTCGGATGATGTTTAGAACAAGTTCGAAGAACCAAATGCATTGAAATTTTCAGAATATGTTTGGTTCTCGAATTACTTTTATTTAAAAAGAGCCATGTATGACAAATGTTTAGCTCTCTTGTTCATTTTCGGCTGAAATACACTTTCGGCTACCACCCATATAAATTTATTCCTGGAAATTTATATTCGCTGGTCTAATTAATATATTGTTTTGATTTATAGTACTAGGCCTTCAACAATGGAAAGATGCCATCAGAGACAGCCTCGACCACATCTCGTATAAATAAATAAAAAAATTTTCTTATTTAATAAAAATTTCATATTTTATTAATAATAATTTGTAAAGATACTCACTTATATTGGTGAAATTTAGTTTGCAGAACTCGTCTGATTTTTTTATTATATTATGTATTTGCAAATTATTTAGCAACATTTAGTACGATTTTTTTAAATGTTCATGAGAAATCCAAGGCTTTTTTGAGTCTAAAGGTTACAGATAGAGATTCTTGAGAGAGTGACTTTCTACTAGGGTTGCATAAATCCCCGCGGGGACGGGTCACCGCGGAGACGGGGACTGGCGACCCTCGCGGGGACGAGGACGGGGACAGATTTTCGCGGGGTCCCCGCGGGGACAAGAATTTTTTCTAAGTCTTTTAATTGTTGAAAAAATTTCGAGAAAAATAATTTAAAAAAAAATAAAAAATTCGAAAATTCTGTAGAATCATATCTCAAATGAGCAGAAAGTCGACTAAATTTTTTTACGAAATGTTACGGTTCAATTTTTTATAAATTTAATTCTGGAATTCTGAGAATTTCCTTGAAAATTTATGAAATTTTTCGACGCTTTCGAAAATCGTTTTTTTAAGGAAATAAAAATTTCAAAGAATTTCGAAAAAATGGAAAGGCCAAAAAATCAAGCATAATTTTATATTTTTTTTGGTGGTGGCCCAAGGTTCAAAAAATTTATTGTGGGTATTAGCATTTTGACCCCTTTCCAGGAAACCACACAGCACCACTTACGAAAAATTATTGGAAATTTACAAACTAAAGTTAGCCGACTGCCCCTACAGGAGGCGCCGGAGAAAAATTTTGAAAACACATCTTTTTTCAAGAATTTTAATCACATTTTTTCTCAATTTTAATTATTTTTTCTAATCAAAATTTCCTCTAAACCTCGAAATTTTTGATCGAATTCCGTCGATTTCCTCATTCTTAGGGGTGCATTTTGTCCCTGTGTCCCCGTGGGGACAAGGCCGCGGGGACGGGGACTAGCGACCTTCGCGGGGACGGTGACGGGGACGGGGTCCCCGCGGGGACCCCATGGCAACCCTACTTTCTACAGACCTATGATTATCAGATAACTTAGAAACCTAGCATTTTTTAAGATTTTATTTTTAGAATTCTCGATAATCAGAGGTTGAAAGCTTTAGGAAACTTTCTGATTTCTAAGGCTTAAAATTTTCCAATATATTTTTATCAAGATAGCCCCTAAAGAATTTTTTTTGTAAAAAATCTTCTGTGATAAAATCTATGGAAGAATATGAAAATGAGTAAATTTCTATGTAAATTTTTGGAAAAATTTTTGAATTAATCCTTAGAATTTTTTTGGAAATATGTAATCTTAGAAATTTATACTTAGAAATTTTTTTGGAAATATGTAATGGAAATATGAGGCCTGTAAAAAATTTTAGGCTTTGAATTATATTAAAATGGGAATGTGAAATTTTTCAATTCTAGGCATCTTAAAATTTCTGAAATCCTAATGAAAAAATCCTTTTGGCTGTAGCAAAAATATAAATATATTTTAAAAAATTGCAAAATAAAAAATATCTGTTCTGGAAAATAGGACTGAATATTTGAAGCTAGTGAGCTTGAGACTAACGAACTTGGAATCTACGGAGCTGTAACTGTGCTATATAGATTGTTTAATGTTTGAAAAATGGTGTTTTTATTTTTGTTTTTTATATGATAATAATGCGCCATCGCTAGAGAAAGTTTTGAAAAATTTCGCAGAATTTTCTTAAGAAAAAATGGTGGACACTTTTTATTGCGTCTTTCCTCAAAATCCTAAAATTTTTCCTTGAATCTACCGATTTTCCCATGCTTAAGGGTGCAATAGTCCACGGGACGGGGAGGGAATGACAAGGACTCCATGGTACTAGGGAGTCAAAAAACAGTCACGAGGGCCAATCTGGCCAAAAACTTTTTTAAGGATTGCTAGACCGAAGGTATAAAAAGTATAGTTGAGCAGAATTTTATGTTCTTTCTTCGGATATTTATTAGTTTTTCATAATTCGGCCAAAAAGTTCGGTTGGGGAGGAGGAACCACCTCTTTTTTTCTAACTTCTTTTCTTTGTCTTTCTATTTTTACCTATTTTCTCTTTTCCTTTACATTCTCTCTGCCAAAGCTCCATTTAACAAACATACTTGTGTCAAATATCGTAATTTTTCGAAAATATTAAAAAATGGGGTTTTACCCTTTTTGTTCGGATTTTTAAAAATTTATAGAGCTCATGGCAGAAAATTTTGTTACTCGTTTACTCAGAAATATATCACTATCCACTCGATTGTTTTTTGATAAGAAGACATTTAGAAAACTTGATTTTCTCCAATTGTTAAAATTATTCAAATAATAAATCAAAAATTATTTATAAATAAAAGAAAATTTTTATTACAGTGATTTGACTTGTGTGGAATTCTATGAGAATTTTATTGACAGCGATAGCCCGCATTTATATTTTCATTCAAACTCGGATGGCTGCTACAATTACAATATTGGATTCGAAAAAAATCGCCATTATATTGGTTTTGCGGAAGAATGTTTTGATGATGTAAAGGTATGTCATTAATTTTAAAAAAATTCAAAAAGCGGCTTATTAGAGTTTTTATTTTATTATAGTATTTCGAATCAGAGTAAAAAGTGATAAATTAGAGGAATTTGTTATTTATGACTCGCTGAGGGGGGAAATTCCTTAAAGTTTCGAAGGAATTTCACCATTTTCTGCACTTTTTTTGATGTAGAATTATTTTCTAGATTTTTAACTCACAAGTCTGAGCAATCTTTATTTGCATATTTACAAAGAAAAAATAATTTCAATAAGTTAAACATGTCATTCGACCTAAAACGAATTAGTAATGTCACACTAAGCTGCTTCAGAGCTTTTGTTACTTAATTTATATTGTCAACACTAAATCAAAATTTCCTTTTTTTTCATTCACTTTCGGGCCGGCTGCTAGAGAAAATTGCACACATTTCTCCAAAAAAATGAAAATTTTAAAAATTTTCAAATTATTTTGTTTTAAACCTAGGCTAGGTATATACTAGGTATATATGTTCTATAAAAAATCGAAACTTCCAATCCCAAAATAGATTGAAAATCGAAAATCTCTTGACATTCTTTTATTATTTTATTTGTCTCCGGATTTGTTTCCTTTTACATTGGCATTCTAGCCGGCTTGCGGAAAATTGGAGCGGAAAAAGGAGTAATAAATTTAAATAGCTTATAGAAAAATGCAAAAAGGAATAAAATAATAATTATTATTTTTTGAAACCAAAAAATGAATAATGAAAGGATGTTCTTCTGTTTTTGCGTTAATCCTTGTTCCCACTTTCAAACTTTCCGCAACTTGTTGAATAATGATCTTAAATAAAAAATGGAATACGTTACTAGATTTAAGACTTTGTTTGGTCTTTTAAATACATTCTTATAGAGCGCCGAAGGCGTACATGAACTAATGCATGCCCTCGGCTTTCACAATGAACATTTGAGAGAGGACCGAAACGATTATGTTTGGATCAATAGAGAATTAATTTCCAAAATGGGCTTGAGACATGAATTTAAAAAAAGAAAAACTGCTCAGCGTGAATTGCCCTATGATTTTGGTTCCGTAATGCATGCCCCAGCTCTTATCAAGGGTCAAAGTGAATAGTGAGTATAAAAGTTAAAAAAAACATATTTTTATCACCATTAACTAGTGTTATATTGTCGCTTGATGAGGCCTACCAGCAATCGATGACACGGGAAGGCGGTCTTTCCTTCAAGGATGCGAAATTGGTCAATTTTTTTTATTGTAAGCCTTTTTTGATAATCATCAAATAATCTTAAATAAAATGAGTTTTTATAATTATTTATATAATTTACAGTTTTTTAATTTTATTATTTAGTATTTATCAAATATTTTGAAATATTGAATTAAATTTACATAAAGTTTGATCCCGGTTTTTTCTGGTTTGATTGTTTTAATCACTTTAAGTTGAAATTTAGTTAATCATCTTTTTTCACTTTTTTTGGCTTCAATAAAGAAAAAAATTTTGGCACGGTACTTATGAAATATAATCTCAATTTTGCTCATTCTTTATTCATTCTGATTACGAGGTAAAAACACGTAGTTCCAGACCCATATTCAAAACTGATATTATATTTATTTTACTGTCAAATAGAATCAAACGTGCTGGGTCGTTTTGCCAAAAATGTCAGAATGGGCGTTTTGCCAATTCGGTCAGAAAGAACAAACCCCATCCAAAAACTTTTTTAAAGACTTCCTAGGCAAAAAGTATAAAAAGCAAAGTTGTTTTATTTTGTGCTCTATCTTTATTTTATGCTCTATCTCTATTTTTGAAATTAGAAAAAATTTCGAACTTTTGCTGATTCGAACAAATTTTGAAATTTTATGAATAATCGAAGAATAGGGGGTTTCACCTTTTTTGTTGAATTTCGAAAAATAAAAATTCAAGAGATAGAGCATAAAATTCTAACTTTGTTTAACTTTGCTTTTTATTTTTGCTTAACTTTGCTTTTTACACCTTTGACTTAGTAAATCTTAAAAAAGTTTTTGGAGGTAGTTTGTTCTTTCTGACCAATAAGCAAACACCTATTCTGACATTTTTGGAAAACGACCTAGCAACGAATCGAAGATTTTTTGGCTTTTTACCTGATTTTTCAGTAGTGTTGAAGTGCTTAGGTTCAAAAAAGCTCTTTTATGGATTAAGTATCCAAAATCATATACCATCTTTTTCGAGATGGTCAATTAATTATGGTCGATAATTTTTCAATTATATCATAATTAGATATCAAATTATTAGTTTAACTTTGGTGAAATTCACCAAAAATTCGCATAAAAATAATTGTACATTTGTGGCTCTCGCTAAAATTTGGAACTAAACAGAGAAATGATTTTGATGTCAAAAATAGAGCAAAAAATTAGCTGCAAAATCATGATCGAAATTGATTACTTCAAATAACAATGGCCAAAAACTATGGTAGTATCTAAGGATTGCATTATAAATAACAAAAAAAAAACATTATATTTTTTAGGTACCACCAGATATCCATACCATTTTGAAGATCCATCGGTCACTCGTTGCGAAATTGGAACGTCGAAATGGGATTCTTGTAAGAACGGAGGCTATCTGGACCCGGTCCAAAAGTGCGAAAAGTGCCGTTGCCCGAGAGGATATACCGGCGAACATTGCACGGATCTGGAGGAAAATGGTGAGAATTTATTAGCAACTTCATTTGGCTGAAAGCTGAATTTTAGTTTGAATTCGTCTTCATATTCCCTAATATTGTGTATTGGCTCTCAACTTGACGAATACCAATAGTAGAATAAAATATAAATCGAAATAAAAAATTATCATTTGCAGAAACGAGTAAATAAATCAATAATTTTCCAAAAATTCCATAGTAGGGTTGTACGGAACCGGGACTTTTTGCAAAAACCGGGACCACCAAGAAAACCGGGACCGGGACCGGGACCAGATTTTTAACCGGGACCGAGACCGGGACCGGGACTGACCGGGACCAGCCTTTTTCAAAAAAAAATTATTAAAAAATTTTCGATTTTTTAACAAAAAATCTTTTTAAAAATTTACTGAAAATTATGCACAATTATTTAAACTGGTTGATTGAATGAATATTGTAAAAATTTATCGAANTCGTAGTAAGAAAATCAATTTGATAGATAAATGGAGGGGCGGGAAAATTTTGCATTTTAGGACGAAAAAATCTTTTTTTGAGGAAATTTCACCATTAAATAATTACATTCGAGTCGAAAAATAGTCGAAAAAATATCAATTTTTCTTCAAAACCCAAATAAACCCCCAAAAAATTTCAAAATTTCGCCAAAAATGTCATTCTTAGGGGTGCATTTTCAGTTCCGGTTAGTCCCGGTCTCAAAAACCGGAACCGGGAAATCCCGGTTTTTAAAAACCGGAACCGGAACCGGGACTCTGGTCCCGGGATGACCGGGAGTCCCGGACCGGTCCCGGTCTCGGTCCCGGTTCCGTACAACCCTATTCCATAGATCTTCTTAGATCTCTGAAACCTTCACTTGGTTTACTTGTGTTCAGCTCTCGGAGTTATTGAATTTCTTTAAAATACGTGTAACTATGAGAATTTAATTATTTAATGTATATCTTAATATCGGATTTGTGCTGTCAAATTTCGTGTTTATACCCCGAATTAATTCTATTTTACTTAAAAATGAAAATTTTTAGATTTTATGACTAAATTACATTTTTCAGATGATGAATGTGGGGACGAACTGGAATTGACTGCAACTCCAAATTGGAAAATTCTGGAATTCACTGCTGACAAAAAGGCTGAAAAGTGTATATGGCGGATCAGAGTGAGTACAAATGACTGTTAAATAATGATGGATTAGAAGTGAAAATTTCATTTAAAAATAAGTTAAAAATATATTACTTACCTATATTGTATTTGGATTAAACTTCGATGGAAAAATCAGATCTTTTATAAAGCTTTTTCTTCACTGATGAGACTTGTTGGATGTAAGGAATCAAATTCCCTATTTTTAAATAAAATTTATGCATGAATTTTGAAAAATTAAAGGCAAAAAGATCGAGCATGATTATCCGAATAAATTAATTTCGAAATTTTAGTGTAAAACAAATTTAGTGTAAACGCTTTATGTGAGGGTGGATGATTACATTTTAGCCTTTCCAGAGAAATAACTATGTAAATATACATTTTTGACTCACGGTCTGGTTTTTTTTCTAATGGATAGAAAAACCAAATTGCCTAACGAACAAAATAAGATTTTTTTAATTTATATCGATAAACACCATTCACCTTCATCCAATTCACTCTTTAGAATTAATTATAATGATAATTACTTCAAAAATGGCCAATTTTTCATTTAAAAATTTTTATATTTTTAAAATTTCTCTGGTTGCCCCTATTACTTCGACTACAAAGAACAATATCGAAAACTAGTAGTTAGCAAAATAGAAAATATAGATTAATTAGCTTTTTAATTAAAAAAGAAATATTAAAAAGTGATTTATGGATAATCACCTAATTTTTGTTGTTTTTAACTTCCCAGATGAGAGTCTTTAAAGTTAACTTGTAAGTAAGCCAAATTCGTAGGCGAAAATTTTGTTTCTAGAGTCTGATGAGTTGAAATTATTAGAATTCCATAATTGGTTTAAAATCATAGTTCATATTCATATATTTCAGGAGAACACACAAGAAACAAAAAAACCGTTTCGAGTATCGAACACGCACTTCTTGATCGAATTTATCAGCAATGGATTCAAATGCGCAATACCTTGTGAAGAATGGCTAGAAGTCAAACATAAAGCTGACAAAACAGCCAATGGTTTTTTTTTAAATTTATTCGTAATAATTAGATGGCATTAAAGTTTATTGGATCCTCTAGTTTATTAAATCCCGAAATTGCCCCATTGAATTCACCGATTAGTCGATTCTACGAAAATGACCTACTATATGATGGAATATACTACATTCAAAAGATGATTCTGTTGAGGAATTTTTTTTTGAAAAATTAGTGATATATCACAATCCATAAAACAGCATTTATCTGTAATAATTGAAGATTAGTCGAAAAACTCAATTTAAATCAATTTGGTTTTTCGATCTTTAAATTATTTGAAAAATTGTTTAATAATTAAGGAATTAATCTATAGTAAATCTGGCATCAGATATATTATATCATTATTAAAAGAAGACAATTTCGCAAATAGATTTATTTTGCTTACAAATTCAAAAGCATAGTAACAAATATAGAAATAGTTTGCTGATGAGAAATTAAAAGAATCTCGATGATGACCAACAATTTCTTATATCTGAATCCAAAAAAACCAGTCTATTGCACCATAATCAAAAGGTCCATAATTCGATTGATATAGCTGATAAGCGTTTCCGAAAAATTTAACCTTAGACTTTTTGTTTAAAACTAATATCGATTCGCATCTCGGTTGAAAAACTCATTAAAAATTTGATGATTTTATGTGTGCTAGCCTTTAAATTTCTGTTTTCGAAGCATAAAACCGCATCAAAAAATTCCTGTTTTTTTGCTGAGTTATGAATTTTTGCAAATCGCAAAAAACTTTCTAAAAAAGTAAAACTGGCCAAAATTGGGTTTCAAAATTCAATTGATTATGTGAACATTTAACAGCACATAAATAAAATAGAATAATTGATTAAAACTCCTCAGTGTTTTGGAATAGTAAAAAAAGATCTCAAATTTAAATTTGTTAGCCAAAATTGAACGATTAGGGAGAAGAAGAACTGCCTATAACTAGAGTATCACAATGGATACAATCACAATGGATACAATCGGGACTTGTTTGTCCAAAAATTCTTGACTCACAAATTAGATTAAAATTGATGAGGCTTTTGGATGATACAATATTGGGATGAGTATTCCATCGTCTTTTCCCTCATTGCCAAGTTTCTGAAAGTCTAATTTTAATTTTTAAAGGTGCTCATATTTGCTGTAACTTTGGAGACAAAATGCCATCATTAAAAGCAGAGGATCATGCTACGGAAGTGCTGTTAATCCTAAACAATCCAACAAAGAGCGCAAGTTTTAAGCTTAAATATAAAACAGGTGAAGATTATGAAAAAATAAAGGAATTATTTAATTATTCAAATCAAACTATCCAAGTTAATCAAATGATTTATCAAAATTTGAATTTTCGCTTAAAAATGCAATTTCTTTCTTGAAAATTGAAAAGATAGGACGCTCTCATATTTCGCCTACTCATCTCCTAAAAAGCCAAATTTCGCTTACATAAATTCGCCTACTTCAGTCAAATAAACTAAGATTCACATAGAAATTAGAAAAAAACATTTCATGTGGAAAGTGGAACCCGCAAAATGCATGTAGACCCCTTCCCCCTGAGACGGCATGTAGAAGCCGCAAATGGAATGTGTTAATAGATGTATTTTTGGATGAATAGGCAAAAATTGATTTATTGGTTGATGTGAGTAGACGAATTTGATGTATCGAATCTTGGGGCAGCGAAAAACTGAGAGAGATTCAATATATTAAATTAATTTTCTGCTTATATGTATTATGTATACTGCGGTCGCTCGAGCAAGATCACTTTAAATCCATTTTCGCGGTCGAGCGAGAACTTTGAAAAGAAAAGTACAGGTTGGGTTATAACTCGGTTTAAACTAAACCTAGAGAAACGAGCTAGGTGTGATAAAATAGAGCTAATTATTAGCTACGAAATGAGCCTAAGCCCATCAGAATTGGCCCAGTCTAAAAAAAGTTATGGTCAAAATAATCACTCGTATCGACCAATTTACAAAAAATGCTCGCACGAGCGATTATTTTGGCCATAACTTTTTTCAAACTTGGCCAATTTAGATGAGCTTAGGCTCATTTTGTAGCTAATAATTAGCTCTATTTTATCACACCAAACTTATTTCTCTAGGTTTCGTTTGTACCAAGTTATAACTCGAACAATGCTTTTCGTTTCAAAGTTCTCGCTCGACCGCAAAAATGGATTTAAATTGATCTTGCTCCAGCGGCCACAGAATATATGTTAACCCAGCAAGTTTGAATATCTGCAGAGATTTCGCTAGAATTATTTTCGATAAAGTTGATTAGACAGAAATAAACATTCGATTAAAAAATTATTTAAAAATAATAACCAGCTATTTCAAATCTAAGGCTAGTGAAAATTTTTTGAACATTCCAGGGTCTTGGAAAAACCAAAAATCTGAGGCCCATGAAGTTTTTCTAAATCATCCTAAGTTGAAAATTTGAAAATATCTAGGTCAGTGAAATATTTGGATTTTTCGAAATCCTGAAGCGCATGTTGGATTTTCTTTTTGAAAACCTTAAAAATGTAGGAAAAATTTTGGATTTTCCTTTTATACCGAAATCGCTGTCGAAACCAAAACCGTTGAAAAATAAGTTATATTGACATTAATAGATTTTTATTAATTTTCCCTTTAATGGCTTCTTTAAATGACCCCCTTTAAAGCTACCCGATATCGATTAGTTTAAGTTTAAATCTAGCTTGAAAAATCATAATATAACCTCGGCGTTTCCTCGAAATGGGTCAATATAGAATCATCCAAAGTAAAAATTTTTGATGCGTGCTAGCGCGAAAGTTAATTAATGTGCTAGCGCGAAAGTTAATAGCGCGTAAGTTTTGCAGATTTCGAATTTTTTTGACTATTTTTCGGTATTTTTGATCCACCTTTCCTACCTTACTTTCCATCTATTCTGATTCATCGTTCTGCTCGACAGCTCTCCCCAAAATTTTATTAATTGTTTATTTGGTTGTTATCAGGTGGAAACCTAATATTATTATTTCGCAAATATAATTGCATAAAACATTCGACAAAATTAGTTTAAAATTCTTTTATAAAAACTAAAAAAATGACCATTAGTTTGAAACAATGAATTTATTGTTGGCGCTGTAAATGGCATTATAAAATATCGCTGAAAAGTTTAAAAAAACGATATTTTTATCGATAGAAGAAAATCCATAAAAATTGTAGAACCCTCATATAACCCTCAGAATTATAGAACCCTCAGAACTGGTTGAATTTTCACTCTTATATAGGTCAGCCGTCCATCAAACCAGGAAATAATTGCGGATTACCCATGAAGATTTATACTGGATATGAATATGATGACTTTAATTGTTTTGCGCTGGATGCAGTTGTCCAAAAACAATGCCATTATCTACATGTCAATCGGTAGGGGACGTTTAAGCACGAATATCATAACTTTGTTTAGAAGCAACTTATAGAAATATCTTGATGTCAAAAGATAGTGCTAAATATAAACTACAAATAGGCCAAAAGTTTATTTGAATCGGTCAATTACAAAAAATTTATGGCCAAAATATCACACGGGGCGGAAATTTGCAAATTGTGATTATTTTGGCCATAGCTTTTTCACAGTGGGCTAATCCGGATGAGTGTTTGGATAATCGGTGTTTTTCGGTCGATGACCTGACCTGGCCTGACCGAAAATTCCGGTTATCCAAAAATGACTGACCTGACCAATAACCAATACTCCGGTCAGATCAAGTCAGGTCAGCTGACCATGAGAAAAAAATGAACGGATTTTTTTCAATCGCTGTGTTTTTTTTACTAAATTATATGCAAAATTTTAAGAAGAAAAACAATGCTAGTCAAATAGATCAATTTTAAACCAAAGTCCTTGAAGAAATAAAAGTTAAACATTTACAAATGTTTATATTTATAAAAAAAATTAAAAAGGCTTAAGCTTTACCAAAAAGCAAATGTGTCGATTTTTTGCGTTGGATTTTTTTTGCAATTGTTGATGGACCGGAAACCAGAAGCGGCACCAAAAAGTTTTTCAGCAAGACACATCGATTCCTGAAATATTT
The DNA here is from genome assembly GCA_001026735.1 of Rotylenchulus reniformis. Lineage (NCBI taxonomy): Eukaryota > Metazoa > Nematoda > Chromadorea > Rhabditida > Hoplolaimidae > Rotylenchulus > Rotylenchulus reniformis. The sequence continues at coordinate 2,159 of LDKF01003938.1, read as the reverse complement.
CAGTGCTAGGTATGTCGGCGGCCTCGATAGGGGCCACCGGAGAAATTTTTCAAATTGAGGTAATTTTTCCATAAGAAATTGATCATTTTGCTGAGAAATTTTTATAAAAATCTGATGGGACAAAATAAGGACAAAATTCGAAAAACAGGACAAATCTAATAAATCAGGACAAATGGCATCCCTGATTTTAACTAGAGTTGACATTTAGGAAAACACGCACCAGTGTCACTTACCAGTCGGCAGGGGGTAAACGACGTGAAAACTTGTATGTGAAGTAGTGGTTACAATGCTGCGATAATCGCATCGCAGCGATGGTTACAATGCTGCGATTTATCGCAGCGATGCGCCTCAGCGATTTCATCGCATCGCAAGAGTGGTTACAATGCTGCGATAGTTTTAATATCGCATCTCCTTGCGTTGCGATTAAACAAGTTTTGGTCGCAGCATTGTAACCAGAGCTGCCATATGGTCGCAGCCGTGCTGAGTCATTTCAGCCTAAAGTGCAAAAATGGGCGTTTCCGCCTAAAGTGCAAAAATAACATATCAGTCCCAGAAAACTTTTTTGTTAGACTTGTTAGACAAAAAGTATAAAAGGCAAAATTGTTCAGAATTTTATGCTGATTTGAATGAAATTTTTAATTTTTCGAAATTCGGCCAAAGAGTTCGAAATATCCACTATAAACCTTATTTTTCGGTATATCGGGAAAATTTCGAATTTTTTGGCCGAATTTCAGAAAAAAATTTTATACCAAAAGAATCAGCATGAAATTTTACACAACTTTCCTTTTGATACATTTGGTCTAACAAGTCTAACAAAAAAGTTTTCTGGGACTGATATGTTATTTTTGCACTTTAGGCGGAAACGCCCATTTTTGCACTTTAGGCTGAAATGACTCAGCACCGGTCGCAGCGATCTGCGATGCATCGCAGCGACGATCGCAGCATTGTAACCGTAGCTTGAGTTAGCATGTGTCGCTAAAAAACCAGTATAATGTTCAACGTACTTCATGAAGTTGGTGTGCGAACTACGAAACGTGATCTTACTCTAGTTTAAGACAATGCACGTCAGAAAAATGTAGAAATCTGATTTTCTCCTTTAAGCCTATAATTTTTCGAAGCGATTTTTTTAATATATTAAATTGTAAAAAAAGTACACGTATGAACGTCTACAATAAATGGAACCCAACTCATTAGAATCCAGAAACTTCCCTTCGCCCAAAAACTTTTTTTGTTTAGTAGAACCCTCAAACATGATAAAAGAAAAAAAATTTAGAATTTTAAGACCCCACTTTTGGCTTTTTTGGGTTTTCGAATTTCCCTGAAAAAATTTGAAATTTTCAAAAAACTTCGATTTTTTGCGTTTTTTTCGAAAATTTCAAAATTTTTCAAGGAAATTCGAAAAATAAAAAAAGCCAAAAGTGGGATCTTAAAATTCTACACATTTCTCCTTTTTATACTTTTGGCCTAGCAGTGTCTAAAAAATTTTTTTGGGAAGGTAAGTTTTCTAGTGAGTTGGGGTTCTATTGAGCTGACCCCGTATGAACAGCTTTTATGGAAAATTTATATTGCACAAAATCGCTTCAAAAATATAAAACTTGAAGGGATTTTCACATTTTTCTGACGCGCATTTTAATAGATTTAGAGAAAAAATATGAAAACAAAAATGCGAGTGGCGATAGAACGGAACGAAGGATTGACAGAAAAAGTGAAAGAGTGTGGAAGAGAAGGTCAGAGAAACGAGAGAGTGCGTTGGAGACAAAGACATTTAGGAAATTCGTGCGAAAAAATCAATTTTCAAACAAAAAATCAATGTTTTGGCACATTCCGGTCAGTGACCGCGGTCATGACCTTTTCAGTTTCTGGTCATGACCGGTTCAGTGTCCAAATCCAAGACCGCTCATCCGCTAATTTTATGCTCTATCTCTTGACGCCAAGAAATTTTTTCGAAGTTGCTTTTAAGCTGAGTTAAGTCGGTTGGCACTTCAAATGTTCCTTTTCGCACTTCAGCACGCTGATCAAATGCATGGGGATGGGGAGAGATTATGATTCACACTTAAATCAATGCGACAATGTGACCGGTGATGTTTTCTTTTCCTGCGAATGGGACAATGACATTGAGGTTACAAATGAGAAATTATACATCTAACATATTATTACAC
>LDKF01003935.1:0-16638 GCA_001026735.1 Rotylenchulus reniformis | reverse complement strand
ATGTTCATTTTTAAGAAATTTTAATGAAGAAAATCCATTGTATGAGGGTGCCGGCGATCCCGATAGGAGCCGCCGGAGAAAATTTTTGGAAAATTGGTCTTTTTCCTTAAGAAAATTGGCCATTTTTTGCAAAAATTTTATAAAATTCAGAAAAAAAGTACAAAAGTACACTCCTGGTCCAACAAAAGTACAAATCTTTAAAAAAAGTACATTTGGCAGCCCTGGATAAAACTAATTAAAAAAACAAATTTATATTATCAGCCTATTCGAGGTTCGAGCATAATCATCAATCAATAAGTTAGCGATAAAATTTTCCAACTTAATAATATAAATAATTTTCCATAACTTAAAAAATGACCCATAACTAAATTGTTAAAATTAGCAGATTATAAAGTGAAGAAGATTTTTATCTTTGCGTAGTTTTTGAACCTCATTTTTTAAATAATTTTAATAACATTTTGGAAAATCAATTTGTGATTCACCAGGATTACTCAACAGGACTTTTTTCACTCAAAAAAATTAATTTTTCACATTAAGAAAAAATTCTTCCTTATGCATTATATTATTGTATTTTTTAACCATTTGGATCCATAATATTCCATAATCATTCCCAGGGTCCTTCGTTGTTGTTCTTCCTGTCCCTTCCTTATTCATCACCTCGTACACAGAGAGATGATCGCTTACACTTTAGTGAATCATAGACTTTTTTATTTTTAGCCAACAAATAATCGATTATGACATATATGTAATTTCTGTCATAAAGAACTTATTGCAGAATTCCAAAAATAATCCAATACAGTATTAAAATTCGTTATTATTTTTTCGTGTGACATTGACACAACAGGGAGGTTCCCGAGTTGGAACACCCTTCTTCTTTCGAATCCATTCAAATATTTAGAGCACCCGTGCAAACACGGAAATATCTTACTTATTTAGCTAAAAGGGTTTTGAATTTTTATTTTTCAGTGCATGGTTTAAGCAAGAGTGATCCGGTGTCCGATGTGATTAATGTTTGCTTGATATCATGTATGAAATAATTTCCAAATAAAGGCTAAATAAAAAATATTTCCTTATCTTAATTGATGCACCATCCGCTCAACCATTCATCCAGCCATTTGCTTTTTGTCGTGCTCTAAGCACGTCGAAAAAATTTAAATAATAATAAAAATTAAAGAACCTTTATAGCCCTCAAGAATTTGATATTGCCATGGTTTGAGGAAAGGGTTCAGAAAAAAAACCAAGATGTCTAACCTCGGGAACTTTTAGATCATCCTTTATGCAATCCTAATTTATATTTCTCAACTATTTTTAAATCATTATTCTTTATATAATAGTTTCATCTTTGATTAGAGAGTGAACATTCGTTCAGATCGGTTTTTAGATCGTCTTAATTTCAAAAAGAACTTTTAATCTCTGTCCAGCACTGCTTGATTCCGGAGAATGAGTCAATCAATCAAAACATTTTTTGTTTTGGCATTTGTCATCTCCAATCTTCTAATAGCTGGCAAGAATTATTTGGAATAAAAATCGAACTAAATTCCTTTATTAAATTGTTTTTTAGTTTTATTGGATAGCACTCATACGAATAATAGCACCGAATATGAAAGTACCACGACAATATCGGAGACGAAGAAGAAAGATGGCAAACATAGTACGAATGGAACATCCGAACATGAAAGTACCACCGAACTATTGAAAACGACGACAGATGGAAACCATAAGAATGATCTCGGGCATAATAACACCTCCAAAGTGTCGGAAACGACAACGGAAAACAATAGTACAACAAGTTTTGAACACAAAAGTGCCACCAAAACTTCGGATGAAACATTAAAAGGCAATCATCATACGACAAGTACAGAACAGAAAAGTACAAGCAAAGTGTCGGATACAAAGAAAGAAGACAATACGACAAGTGTCGAGCAAAAAAGTACCTCAAAATTGTTGGAGACAACGACAGATGGAAATAATACAACAAGTACCGATGAAGACAAAAGTAGCACCAAAAGTTCGGAAGAAACATCTGAAGGCAATCATCATACGACAAGTACCGAACACAAAAGTACAAGCAAAGTGTCTGATACAAAGAAGGAAGGTACAACAAGTTCCGAGCACCAAAGTAACATCAAAACATTGGGGACAAAGACGGAAAGCCGAAAAGTTCGAAGCACAAATATGATTAGTACCGAACAACCCAACAGTACGACCAAAGTTGTGGAGACAGAGACAACGACAGGTGATTTATTAGCTGATGAATAGGCGGCTAAAACGCCGATGGGCGAGAGTTGTTGATAAGAAACTATGAAAGAACGGCTTAAACCCTAGCGCTCAATCCATTATTGTATCGAAGCTCGTATGGTTCGATTCCCACCCGCCGGACCCATGCCCTAAATTTAAAAATTTCGGATAAATAACGCCTAACCTCATTACCTAAAAATAGTTTGGAATTTCCGGGTTATTTAACTCGAATTAAAACCAAATTTTTTAAAATGCCAATTCTAAATAGAGTTGATTTTTATGACAGGTCACCGCGGGGACGGGGACCAGGGATGGGCGAAACTCGAAAAATTCCCGAAACATGAAACACGAAACGAAACAAAATTTTTTGCGAAACATGAAACACGAAACACGAAACAAAAAAAACGCGAAATTTCATGAAACATGAAACGAAACACGAAACTTTTGAATTTTTAAAAAAAAATTTCCATTATAAAAAATCATATGTATATTCAAAAAAATCGATTAATGAATGACTTTTGAGGAATGAGTAACGATTCATGCATTCTTTTCTTGAGAATTTTGACGTTTTTCTTTTGCTTGAGTTGTTTTTTTAGAAAAAATTTTGTATTTTGAGAGGCACCGGCGGTCCCGATAGGGGCCGCCGGGGAAAATTTTTGAAAAATTTTGGCCCTTTTCTTTTGAAAATTGGTTACTTTTTGAGCTGCCTATTAAATAATCTTATTGCATTACGAGTTCCGGCAACCCCAATATGGGCCACCGGGAAAATATTTTGAAATTTTTTTTGCAGAAATTCCATCTTATTTTTTTTTTGCAGAAATTCCATCTTTTTTGCAGAAATTCCATCTCAGGGTGCCGGCGGCCCCTTTAGAAGCCGCCGGAGAAATTTTGGAAAGTTGGATTTTTTCTGGATTTTTTCTTAAGAAAATTGATCATTTTTTGTTAGAATTCGGGCAGGGAGAAAGATAGGAAAAAAATGTATTTAATTTCTTTTCATGTGATCGTGTCGATAAAAAATATTTAAGTCAGACACCCCATTCTTAGGGGTTAGGGGTGCATTTTGCCAACCAAAGTTACCATCCTTAGGGGTGTATTTTCGCGAAATTTCGGGCATTTTTTGCGAAACATGAAACACGAAACTCGAAACAAAAAAATCGCGAAATTTCATGAAACATGAAACACGAAACACGAAATTTCGCCCATCCCTGACGGGGACTGGCGATCTTCACAGGGAGGGGGACGGGGACCCCGAATTAACCCTAGTTCTAAGAGCAATATATCTAGTGCGGTTACCCGACTAATAAGCAGCAATGTTTTTTTCAGAATTTAATTACAATAATTTTTTAGATCCATTTATAATATAATAATTTTGTACTTGATTTTTAAAAATTTTCACAGATGCAGAGGGCGGATTCTATTGCTGGAAGCATGACCATAAGGTCACCTACATACATGAATACAACAAGACCAAATGCCATCCTGACATTCACATGTGCTTCAGATTCAATTGCAAATTTAGTGAGTGAAATTTGAGGGGGTTAACACTGTGAAAATCAAAAAAAATTCTTCTTGCAATATGGTGGATTTTATCCTATTATGGATAATGATCTAACTTGTGAGTTTGAATATTTCTGCTTATTAGAGTATTAAGTCTATCAGATTCATTTATTAATTGAATAGAAATAATCGTGCGTTAAAAATAATTGTGCGTCCATATAATAACTTATAATAAGATACAAAAGTTATTTATGATATTTATCAAAGTAATTTTTCTTTCTAATTTTTTATTCCAATGGCATTTATAGCACAATTTCTAATTAAATTAATACCATAAAGATGCCGGAAAAACTAAATCTTTTAAACAGATAAGGGCAAGGATCATGATGCGCGCAGGGGGTGTGGAGATCGTTGCGTCGAACTCGCGGAGAATTGTACCGCACACGGCGGTGAACCCAAGTGTGACACGTGTGCCGACAAAGAATATTGCAACGGAAACAACGGAGCCAGCCATGCCGTGGTTATTGGTGTAGCCGTCCTTTTCTGCATTGCTTCTTGTAGGGATTTTTATTGCATATTTAATTTATAATTTAACTCTAAAAAGTAACCAAAATAAGCCACAACAATTTCGCATTTAATAATTGAACCAAAACAAAAAAAGCGCTAAATAACTCATTTATCAGTCAGAAGAAAAAGGAATCAAAGATCATTTATCTAGATTTAGAGTGCTTATTTTTAGTACATAAAATTATTTAAAATATTGATGGATTATTTTTTTAAATCACATTTTTAGCCCTGCTCTCATTCTTCTGATGAGATTTCGATGATGATTGAAGAAGCAATACCAAGGGAATAATTTTTTGACCAAATATTATTTATTTATTTATTTATCTAATTTATTATGCATAGAATCAATAAATTAAGAACAATTCCATAGTTAAAATTATCAATCACAAATTTAAAATAAAATCAATATTTATTTCAACTTTTACACAACTCGAAAAATCTATCCATATTCCTTATTATGCAGGGCTCCCAACTCCCAAGACCACTAAATAAGGACACCAGAGTCAAAATCTAAGATTTTAGGGTCAAAAATAAGGACGCCTTTAAAAACGCAAATTTTTCGTCAATATCAAATAAAAAATCAAATTTTTTTATCAAATCAATGATATTTTTCAAAAGAAAGAATTTTTTCCAACAGTTTTCGATCACCAAGAAGTTTGTTATGCATCTCCACGCAACTGAAGTGCTTGACCTTTGGGAGTAAAATAAAATAAAAAGAGGGGTTCCGGCGGTCCCTATCGGGACCGCCGGAGAAAATTTTGAAAAATTGACCTTATTTAAAAAATATGAAAAATTGACCTAAGAAAAAATGATAATTTTCTGAGACTTTAAAAAAAAATCATTATGGTATATTGAGGGGTGCCGGCGGCCCCGATAGGGGCCGCCGGAGAAAATTTTGAAAAATAGACCTTATTTTCCTAAGAAAAAATGATAATTTTTTGAGACGTTTTAAAGAAAATCATTATTATTTGGAGGGGTGCCGGCGGTCCCGATAGGGGCCGCCGGAGAAAATTTTGAAAAAATAGTCCCTTTTCCTTAAAAAATCGGTCATTTTTTGAAAAAATCTTCCAAAAATCAAAAATAAGTACAAAATAAGTACGCCGGGTCAAAATAAGTACAAATCTTAGAAATAAGTACATTTCATTTTTCTAAGATCGGGACCCCTCAAAATAAGTACAAATCTTAGAAATAAGTACATTTGGGAGCCCTGTATTAGACACTTGCATATTCAACGATCTTGTGGGAATAATTTANCATCTCACAAACAATTTCACCTGCAAAAATAGAGCGCCGGCGCATTTGCAGCGATGGCGATGATCAGCAAGTAGCTGAACACACAGTTGATGGCCCATTTGGTCAGTTCTGACAGAGTGTTGATGGTGAAGAATTTAACGAACAAAAGCACGGACAGCGAGTTGGTGCCCCAGCCGACCATTTCGATGAGCATCAGTACGAAGATGGACTTGAACAGGCGTTGATTTCGCTGGTGTTGGATGTGACCGAAAATTTTTATGGTTTTTATTTTTGATAGCAAAATATATAAATTCATAAAATATGAATTGAGTTTGCTCTTATATATGGATTTTTACTTGATGTTATGACCAAATAATAAATGGCGAGAACACAGTAAACCACTGGCGAAGTGTAATTCAGGTAAAGGGCCGAATTGAATGCAAAATCAGCGGCCTCTTTTTTTGAGATTTCCGAACCCGCACACATCACAGGGCTGAATTAATCATTTTTAACTTTATTAACACTTCAATTTATTACGTATTCGGCATCCGCAACATCACAATGTAGCTGAGAATGATCACATAAAAGCCAAAAGCACAGGACAGAAATGTCCAAAATGCTACAAAAAGCTTCTCAATTTGATCAGAAAGCCTAAAAATATAAAGATAAATGAAATTAAACATAACATTTGAGACAAAAAATAAACAAATATTATCGATCAACCAAATTACAAAATTTAAAAATATATAATATAGGTCAATATAAACGTGTAGCTTAATAGCTTATTTTCATTATAATTCAGTAGCTAAAGCAAAGCTAAAATTTTTGAAATAAAAAATGTAGAAAATTGAGATTTAATATGTGTTGTAATTTTAATTGCATTTTTGGATAAATATTTCATTCAATACCAAATATTATGACATTAATTCGTTGTATTTTTTGCAATCAAATAAACATATTTAAAATAATCAACCGAATGCGCATACTACTTAAAGTAAATGACTAATAATGAATAATACTATTAACAATATTATTTACCATGGGAATAAAATGGTTTTGAAGCGGTCCAAGCCGATGGCGACCATCATGACCAATGAGAAATTTTTGCCGAAAACCGGCAATGCCATCATCCAGAAGCAAGGTTCAAGACGGATAAGATTCTGGCCAGTCAAGACGATGATCCACATTGGGAAGAAGCCGAAACAGTAGAGGGCCAAGGAGAGTGAGTAGAGAGCGATCAGAATGTTGCAGGGACCGTGCAGGGAACTGAGTTTGAATGCAAAACGGCATTAAAATGATTCATTTAGACCAGAGGTCGTATCTGTCCTTTTTTAAAGATTTGTCCTTTTTTCAGACCATGGGAGTCCTTTTGTCCTTTATTTTTGGATTTTGGAAAATTTTATTCAAAAAATGACCAATTTTCTTAAGGAAAAAAAGACTAAATTTTCAAAATTTCTCCGGCGGCCCCTATCGGGACCGCCGGCTCCCCCCCCATAACAGAGAATTATCTTTAAAGGTCTTAAAATGTCTATAACGAGAGAAATTCTCTGAAAGTCGATGATTTTCTCGTTAAAAACAACAAATTGCTCATGGAAGTTGTCGGCGAAGAAAATTATGATGCATAAAATTGATTATTATTTCAAATTTTTCATTTTTAAAAAGTGTCCTTTATTTTGAGGATTTTCCCCAGTGAAATCCTTTATTTTTGCTCTTCTTGTCCTTTTTTCTGAAAATTTTCGATACGACCTCTGATTTAGACTATCTGTATTTTGGTTTTTAATTTTTATTACATATAAAATGATAGAAACTCATTATGGTTTTTGATTTTAAAACAATAAATGAAGTCGATTTCCTCTTTTTATGATTTTTTCAACCTTAATGTAATAGGATATGATTTTTTTAAATTTATTTTTTAATACTTTGTTTCAATATTAATATTTTATTTCAAACCGGTTTCGGGCAGTCAGCCAGACCAAGTTCAAATTCAGCACAATGCCTACGCTTCCAATTAGTGATCGGATGCCGACCAGAACCACGAGCAATGGCATGAAGCCGGAAACCGAGAGCATCTTGTAAAACTAAATGGAGGTAAACATCGTAAGGGAGGAGCATGCCCCTTTATGGAAGAAGCAAAAAGAGATCTATTAGCCAAGCTTTCTAGAGGCTGGGTAGCTCATCAGTTGGTAGGCGAGATCTAATCAGAAGACGCTGGGGTCATCCCCCAGCCGCCCCTTGTCTTTTTCCTCGGGAAAAAGGTGTCTCAAGAGAGCAAAGCGAACGATTTCTTGGCAAGGGCCCAGCAGCGTTACTACATTTAATAAACAAAAAAAAATGAAAATAAATGAATCAGGACCTTATCGCTGAAATAATTCTATTAATATTGAATGTTTCAAGGCATAAAACTCATCTGAATCAATTTTTTATATAAAATATGAAAATATGCTCTTATTTTCATGATGAATTTACCCCTTATGAAAAATATGAACTTTACCGGGTTGAGAACCAATTGATCAGTGGAGCTGGAATTGGCTGTGCTATTATTATCCATTTGTTCCAAAAGTGTTAAAGTGCTGAATTTTGACAGGAAATAATGTTTTAAATATTAATAATTTAATGGGGCATAATTTTAACACAATTTCCAAAAACAAAACCATATAGGTAATGGAAAGGACAAATAAAACTTCTGTGAATCTTCTCACGGGATCACAGATGTCCAAAATTGTAAGTGAAACTAAACCAGATTTCTAGCATTTATTCCCATGAACTTTGCTAACAAAAGGCCAAATATATTTTTGTGGGCTATGAGAAGAATTATATGAAGAAATATTATGAATTTAATTGTAGCACAAACGATGAATTATTGATTCATTAAAATTTTTTATTAAATGAATAGAACAATTATGCATATGCAATATGCATACAGGGTATGAAAATTTTTCATCATTTAAAAATTGTAGAGAATTTGAATAAAAATAAATATAATTTTTGATAAATCATTTTATAAATAAAACATTGCCTATAAAATTAAAAAATATTTCAAAAGTAACCGAAAATGTTAATATTTGCCATAATTTATTCCCAAGTCTTTGCAATGAAAAACTCTTCTACATAATATCCTTTTTCAATTCAATTTGTCTGAGTTTTGTACCAAACTACAATAATTATATAAATTAGTCAAAATTGGTGAGATCAAAGAACTAAATGAATTTTGGCTAATCAAATAATCCATTTTATATTTTGAAGGCATTTATTATTCTTAATATAATTTTCAATTTTGGAGTACAAAACCGGTTAACCAATTTTACGTAATAACTTAACAGGTTTAAATTAGGGTTGATCGGAACGGAAGTTTTGAAAAACCGGAACCGGCACTTACCTTAACCAGGAAAAGCGGAACTCCGAAATGGAACCAGACCCTATTAAATTTTTTTCATTATAGCTCCAAGAAAAATTTCTTCATTATAGCTCCAATTTTCCCTATAAATTTGAAAAAATTTCATCAAAAATTGATATTTTTTGGTTTCAATGATTACGACCATTGAAACCAGAACGGGTAGTTTCCGAATTTTTGAAAAAACTAAATCGGATCTGGAAGTTTCGTCCCTAAGAGCCGGAAGTCCCGGGCTGGTTCCGGTTCCACTCAATTCTAAATTTAAATTATCTCAATTAAAAATATATACCATAGCCAATTTTAAATACAAGATCAGTCAGCACGAATCAGGTAAATTTTTAATCATCAAATATGTATTTTACCTTTTTCATAATTTCGGAACATACCAGAAAGCTTATCAAAGTGAAAAGTTAAAAAAATATTTTACAATAATTAATTATTTTAGCTAAACAACAGAGTTTATTCCAATATCAATCAATCTTTCTATTATGTAAGTTTCTTCATATTTTTTGCGTTCCAACTTCATCTGCCAAAATTTGCAGCGCTGGCAAAAGCTAAATTTAGAAATTTGATGATAGAATTTGGGAATATAATATTAATATAATTTACTCCTTTTACCGATTTGGCCACTCCATTCACAGCCTCTTCCGGGAAAACAAATCCATAATATTTTCCTTTGTAAGATCCGTTGGTCAGCTCCATCAAATACACATATCTGACAGAAAAATGGAAATAATTTTTTGAAAAATCGGCGTTTAATTCTTACTTGATGTCTTGGCTGTGTCCAAAGTCCAGACTACATCCAGGGCATAGATCTATAATCAATTTCATTTTTCATTTTTATAACATTTTTTACATTCAAGTTCCAGCACACGATACTTGTCTTTACCACTGTTCGACACAACTTTTGCCATGGAGTGGGCCACTCGGCTCTAAAAATAATTCCATAATTCTTATTGAAACAATAAATTTAAGGAATGACCCAAAATGAATTTTAGAATTCGCATTAAAAAAGAATCAACAAATTTTAATAAGTTGACAATTAATTGCTCACTTATATTTTTTCAAAATTAATATTTTCCTTTTTCATACTCTGCTCTTATACCTATTTTGCATCAACCATCTATGGAAGTTCAGTTTTTTAAAATTTTCTAAATGAAAAATGATGAGGAATCTAACCTTGTCACCGTTGTGTTCGGGCGATGCCGTTTTGTCATAGGCGATCCAGGCACTGTATGTGTGCAGGATCCACCAGGCTTTGATGGTGGACTTGTGGGATCGGATGAATTGGGCCAAATTCCGAGTTTCTGGCTCGGACAGAGCACTGTCCCCTCGGAATGTCTCACTACAAAATTATTATATAATTGTGATTTTTTTATCGGAAATAAAAAGATTAATGGTGTAAAAAATAGCAAAATACGAGGTTATCGTTATCTGCGGTGTATGAGTGAAAAGGGTTAGAGATATCCTCGATCAATGGTGTAAAAAATTTTCAATGGTGTTCGGTTGCCATCGGTGCCATAGTTAATATCATCATTTTGCAATATTTGCGGTCAAAAATATAGGTAAAATTATCAAAATAAAAAGTGAAAATAAATAAAATCAAAAGATGCAAAATGAATCTTTTTATATTAAACACCAAATTTAAAATAAATTTTACCCGCAAGGACAATTATTGGTGCCATTGATACCCTAAAATGTTTAAAAAAAATAAATTTTACCCGCAAGGACAATTATTGGTGCCATTGATACCCTAAAATGTTTAAAAAAAATAAATTTACCGCATTTTAATTTAATATTACCCAGCGGAATGGAAAGTTTCGGTTGCCATCGGTGCCATAGCAATGATGTTGCTCATCCTCATACTCATGAATGTCCTCCGCTGGACATAGTTCCGGATCTGCTTTCCTAGGACCTGACCGGGTTTTTCGCCATAAACCTTGAAAATAGAAAAAATTTTTCTTATTTTTTTCGGAAATTACGGTCTTTGGTCCATGAATAGACGTATCCGTCTGGATTTAGCACCGGAACGATGTGCACATCGATGTCTTTCAGCAGTCGATGGAATTTAGGGTCATTAACGAACTAAAAACTTGATTTGCACTGAAAGTTTCAAAAAAATTAATTATTTTCTCACCGCATGGATGAAGTGCAGGGCCGTCGATGGGGCGATCCATTCCCGTGCATGAATGCCCGCATCGACCAACAAAGCTGGCTTTGACGATGTCCCGTTTTGATAGCCCAACTAACAAAATCATAAATTTTAGTTACGGATTTTAGCTAAATAATAAGTCCCAATGATATAAATTACCGTAATGATGTGTTGGTCTCGGCCTTGGAAGGTCTTACCCAATGAGCCAAGTTTGACAAATTGAGGATGATTTTTGGCGAGCAATTGGAGATATGTGGTAATCTGTGAATGAATGGCAAATTTAGACTCAAACTAGTTTATTATTTTAATACTGATTCAAATGGGTGGAATTTGTCCACGTTGAAATCGCTTTCCTGTAGGATCACCTCCGGTTCATTAAGTAAAGTTGTTGAGATATGTTCGCGCATCAGACTAAAATTGTTTGGTTATTTAGCGACTTTCCATGTGTTAAAAAATAGATTAAAATTAGATTTTGTTTTTTATATAAATTAACAATAGTTTTATTTGTCTATATTGCTTCACAAAATGGTAAAAAAATTTCATAATATTAGATATCATAGGAATATTTGAGAAAATAAATTTGCTATAATATTAAATAGTTAAAGAATATTCTTCTCGAATTTTGTATGCAATTCTTATAGTTAAAGTGTAATAAGAATAATTAACTTTTCCTCTTTGAATGATTATTTTCCATTATTTTATTTTATCTTTTTCCATTACCTTCCATAATCGCTGACCAAAATCTCGAACTCTATGCCGCTTTTCTTCAAAAAACTACGGACCTCGTCCAATTTGGTAGGCCCGACAAAAAAGTCCATTGGCCCCTTCAAATCGGGTCTTCCCTTCCAAATTTGGACCAACTTTGAATCGAATTTTTGCGAAAATCCATTTAATGCTTCTGACTGATCCGAAATCATTGGGTTGGCACGTATCACTTGGAAACTTAAAAAAATATTTAAAAAAATATTTATATTTTGATGACTAACCCTTCATAGTCAGAATAATGGGAAGACGAAAAGGCGAAAGGAAAGAGAAAAAATAAAAAGAAAATGTTAATTCTATAACTCATTATCTACCTTAAAAACAATTAATTAAAAGAATATTATTGGACTTTTTTCTGGAATAAATATAATTTTAATTCGATTTTACATAAATGATTTTCTATTTTTCGAAACGATTTATAGGTGTAATGGGTACATTTTTGCATATTTATATTGAAAATAAATAATAGAAGTATTTCAATCAAACATAATGCCATGTTTGTTGACATTCCAGCAAACAAATAAAAAATTGTTGGGACAATATCACCCCCACAATAGAATAAAGATTATTTTTTGTATGTCCGTTCAATTCATCAATATAAATAATGTAAAGATTTATTGCTATCTATTGTAAAGGGAAAAATATTTTTTTATTGTGATTCTCAATCATTTTTTATATTTTTCTATAAGAATGGTACAATTATTTTTTGGATTTTATTATAGATAATGAAAATATTAAAATTTTAAATAACTGTCATCCGAAAAGGTTAAGCTTCTTCTTGTTAGATAATTCTTACAGCATTGGGAAGCTTAAACATTAATTTATATCTATAATATATAAAAATTAAGTTAAATTGTGCTTTTACGATTAAATTCAAACAACAAAATAAATAAACAATTCTAATAAGTCATCAATCCGCTAGTCACTCTCCCGTTTATTTCTGTAAATAATACTAAATCAAAATGTTGATCATTTTTGTTCGTTTTTATTCTAATTGGCTCCGATCATTGATCAGTGATCGGCCGGGCATTCTTTGGCCACGCAATCCCGGCACTGATCGTCCTCCTTCTCGCATTTTGCAGCGCACTTTCCCCGTCCGCACTCGTCACATTTGGCCACGCGTTCCTTCACCTTTTCCTTTGGCAAATTGTCCGGCGCTGCAAAAGCCACCTTCACAACACAAGCACCATACACGGGCGTGTTGTTGGGGCCCTAAATTGGAAATTTTTGGTTGATACATAGCGTTGTTTTAAAGTTTATTATTTTTCATTAAGGATTTTTTAGAATCTCCTATATGGTGGATGACTTTTTTCTGAAAAATAGCCACTCTTTTTATCATCTACTTCGGTCTTTATGAAAAATCGGTTTTATGTAGGTAAGACCAAAATTGGTGCCGATAAATATGAACCCTAAAAAATTCCTTATGTTAATTCTATTCTATAAGATAGTTTAGCCAATAATATTAATTAATAATTCATAAAAACATATAAGAGTAAAAGTAGAATTGGAAGGTTTAATTTATAGTTTCATCTGTTTTATTTTTTAATTTTTCAATTTATTAATTCAATTTATTAACTTTTAAAACATGAAAATGATAAGATATCCTTCGCCACTATTTTTCAAACATTTTTACTATTTTTTGTAATGTTACATTGATTGTTTTCCAACTTTTAGCTCATCGGATTCAATGTCTTTTACATTTTTACCTCTTTTTTGCCGCTCTCCTCCTTTTTTGGTTCTTCCTTTTTAGGCTCTTCTTTTTTGGGTTCCTCCTTCTTAGGTTCTTCTTTCTTTGGCTCTTCCTTTTTGTCGGGTTTTTTATCCTCTGCAAAATTTATGGCGGGAAAAGATAAAGCAATTAGGACAATAAAAGTAAAGCACAAATTGATTGCTGTCCTCGACAACATTCTCTAATTGCTAAAAGTAATTAAATATTATTTTGAATTTTAAAATTAATAAATTGAATTTATAGGCACTAAAATTTTACACTTTTCTTTTTATTATTTTATGGCATTTAATATTATAATTATATTAAATAGTTACAAAATATCATCAAGAATTCATGGACAGTCTTATATAAATCTGATTTTTTTGTTTAGAACTCGAAATGATTGTCAAATTAACTTCCAATTAAAAAAATAATGGTTAAAGATTTGTTACCACAAATTAATATTTATTGGAGATAAAAAATGTACACTTATTTAAAAAATGATAATGCATTTATAGGCATTCATAATAAAATATTTAAACCCTAATATATAGACTAAATTTATTTGTAATAAAACGAAACATCAAATTGAATTTGTAGGAACATTCTTATATGGCGAGACTGGTCCGGTCATCCTTTAATTAAACTGATGAGCAACCCTTTAGATAAAAAAAATTGCGGATTTTTTTACAATTTGGTCTAAAAATACGAAACTTTGGTTAGGAGAAAAGTTGTCGAAGGACATAGTGCGAGGACCACGAGAAAAGTTGCAGTGGACCATAAATCGAAGAGATGCGATGCATTGGGATGATGATGATGATTGTCATAGCGAAGGGGTTCTCCCCATGTCGAAACCAGTTTCTGCAATTTCTGAACCCCCCTTTCTCTTCCGTAATCTCCAAGAAAAAAGCTGATCAGTAAGGCGAAATTGATAGAGCAGGGAAGTTAGGACACGGAATGTTGTCCATTTTAGAATTTTGGAAAAAATAGAAGCTTTAAATTGATGATTATCGAATTAATGAATTGAATTGGTAATACAATTTGTAGAATTACGAAAATAGAGTAATTTTCAAATGTGAATTTATTTTTAATTTTTATTTGATACAGCATTAAATGGAAAATTGATTGAATAAGCAAATAATCTAATTTAATTAGTTATGCATTATTAATTTATTTCAAACAATTGTTTGTTTTCTAAATTAAAACCCTTCAAAATGTCCGGAATTTCTTCACTCAAACAGTCCTTTCGCTTCATTAAAATTAATAATGTTGAAAAAAAATGTAATTTTATTTTATTACAAAAAAGTGAATTGACAGCTAACTCGTGAATTGACTATTTTTGATGAATTATGTCATGTCATATTGTCTAATTCTACTCCCCTTAAATTTAATTAAAAAACATATAGTTGGCTTAATTCATCCGTTTGTTCATTAATTAATTATCAATTTCATTTTCTTCTTATTCCTTTGCTCGTTTCTAATTCACTGTCGGTGTGAAAAAATTTTACATCTTGTTTATTTTAGATAGATTGAATTTTAGTAAATTTTCAAAAAATATTTTTCTGAATATTTAAATGTTCAATTTTTTCCTTTCATTCATAAAAAGCAATTTTCTGATGGAAAAAATAATGGACATCTTGTGATGGGTAATTGATTTTGGCGAATTTTTGGGACTAATGATCCATTTATTTTTTTTACCTCGAACCGGCGGGGTCAACGCAGAAGATCCCCGGACAGAAGATCCCCAAACTGACAAAAAAATATCCCCATGTACAAAAACTTTTTTGTTAGACCAGTTAGACCAAAAGTATAAAAAGCAAAATTGTGCAGAATTTTATGCTCTATCTTCTGATATATTTGGTTTTTCGAAATTCGAACAAAAAGTTCGAAATTTTCGCGAAAAACTCTATTTTTCGATATTTCCGAAAAATTTCGAACTTCTTGTTCGAAATTCGAAAAACCAAATATATCAAAAGATAGAGCATAAAATTCTTCACAACTTTGCTTTTTATACTTTTGGTCTAACTGGTCTAACAAAAAAGTTTTTGTACATGGGGATCTTTTTTGTCAGTTTGGGGATCTTCTGTCCGGGGATCTTCTGCACCAACGCCGAATCGGCAATGAGTCCAATTTATGAAACGAACAAAAATATTATCAGAAAAAGGGGAAAAAGACAGATCGCCAACACCAAAATATTTTCAAAAGCTGAAAACTAACAACCGATTTACTGAAGGAAGGTTTTCGTTGTAATAATTTCCGATATTCACAGTTCAAACGATTTAAGGTAAAAGAAATTAATGGACCAGTAATTATAATTATCGAATGACCTATAACTACTATTTGGCGTATATTAGTTTATCGGAACAATGAAATTCATTCGTACATTTTGATTTATAAATGGCATATTTAAAATAATTGTTTTATTTTGATTTATCTTAATTCTAGTTTGTCTTTATGTATAATCGTAACATTCATAAAAATTATATAAATTTAAAAATAAAATTCTTAAAGAATTGTTGATTTACTCAACTTAAATGCTAAAAAAATATAAATATGTTGATTTCACTTTTATGTATCAGGGTTGTTATAAGATTACTTATGCATTAGTATTTGAGTGAGGTTGTACTTTTAGTTTTCAAACCATAAAATTCATGAATTTTTTTCCATGTTTTCAAGTTGTTCTCTATGAAAAATTTTCAGAATTTTCAAGATTTTCTGTCTTTTTTATGTTCGGAAAAGAGACCGAAAGAAGGACAAATACCGTATTCTCTCTAATAGAAGGGGCCCCTTCTATTGTTTCAACCTCCTTCGAGGGGGCCCCTTCTATTAGAGAGGCCCCTTCAATTGGAGAGGCCCCTTCTATTTTTCAAAGGCTGATAATTTTTTAAGGGTGTAAGCAAAAGATAAAAAAATGATAATTTTAACAATGTTAGCTTTGTTGGATCAACATTATGTTCATCAAAAATTCCTTCAAAATTATTTTTTCTTGAAAAATTATCAATTTTTGATCAAAATACCCATTTATTTAGTTCAAAAAAACTAAATATTCATATATAGTTTTGAGAAAATGACTCATCACCAAAAAGGGGC
>LDKF01003932.1:911-16726 GCA_001026735.1 Rotylenchulus reniformis | reverse complement strand
TAAAAAATAATTTGTGAATCGCATGTGAACCTGCAAAAGAATATGTGCGTAACCGGAATAAATTCAAAATGAATGTTAAATCGAATTCACCATCAAAAATTACATCGAAGAAGTCTTTTTTAGGTGGTTTACGGGGAATTCATTTTTTCAATTTTTTTGACGTCAACAAAATGTGAGGTCATTTGATGCAGCACGTAAAAATGGTTGTCAGAATCGGATTCGCTGTCAAAAATTACCTCGGGAAAGTCATTTTGAGATGACTTTATGATAAAAAATCTTACTTTGGGTCTTACTTTGGGGAGAGAGTTACTTTGGGGAGAGGTTTGGGTCTTACTTTGGGGAGAGGGTAAAAAGTGTACAAAAACCTGATAAGTATGTAAAAATTTTGATTGGCAAAAACCTGTTAAGTGTGTAAAAATTTTGATTGGACCCCTAAAGTTTGATTGGACCCTTAAAATTTTGATTGGACCCTTAAAACTTGATTGGACCCTTAAAAGTCGATTGGACCCCTAAACTGGAGTAGAGCCACTTTATTTTTCGGTATTTCGGTAAAGTTTCAAACTTTTTGGCCGAATTTCGAAAAAATAAAATATCAAAAGATAATAGAGCAATAAAATTCTGCACAATTTTTTTTATACATTTGGCCACGTTTTTAAAAAAGTTTTGGGTATAGCTCATGGCATATTTATTTAACGCCCCATGTGGCAGTTTTCAGCAGTAACGGCCTAGCACCGTTCCATTGTATTGATGAATGTTTGGGGGGCTAAGATGCGTTTTTATATAAGTTGATATTCAGGGACCTAGGGACACTCCAAACTTTCCAAGTAACCCCGATTCGAACCATCGGGGCATGGTCTACACGAGAAGGGGGCGGGGGTTCGGGGCCAAGAGTTGGGGGAACGGTGGCCAAAGGGGTCCCAATCACAAGGGTCTCATCCCGGTCCCCTAATATATCGGTCCCCGATTTTTCTTTTTTTCTCTTTCGATTTTTCTTTATCGCTGGTGGCCACCGTAGCCGGCCATCTGACTGTGCTGGCTGTCGGTCGAAGTGCGCATGATTGGGATATCCGCCAATTGTTCCTCGCTGTATTGGTCGCCCGAGCGGTTTCCAAAGTTCACATGAAGCCGTCCGCGTGCTGGGCCCCCTCGATAAACCCTGGGTCCGGAGTTGGCCTGCAGGGCCCTTGCACGGGCAAAGATCGGACATTGCCACTTTTTGTGGCCCTCTGCCCCGCAGTAGTGGCACACATGTCGAATCCGGAGGGATTTTGGGGGATTCGACTTCCCGACAATCGATCGCGAAGGAAAGGAAAATGGAAAAAATGTTGATCAGAGCGATCCCGACTGTCACCCCCCCCCCTTCCTCCCCTTATCAGTCCCTTCCTCTATTTCATCGCTAAGCCCCGATTTTTTGTTTGTCCAGAGTTGTAAANCGTTGCACAATTTGGCCCATTTTACGATCCGATCGCCCCCTTATCAGTAGTCAAGTCGTATACATGATTTTGTGCCCCGATGTTCCTTTCTGCCAACCGTTCTCTCTCTCTCTTACACGCAATTTGTTGCCCAAAATCACGGGATTTTCGACAACAAATTGAAATGTTCTTATCTCACCAGACCCCCTGCTCCATACAATTTGTTCCCCTGGTCCTGCCCCATAATCACTTTTGGATTGCCCCTCACTTTTTTGGTTGGACTCTGACTTTTTGGACTTGCCCTAAAATTTTGTCCCTCTCCTTCCCCCTCATCGCGAAATTGTTGCTGTGAACCTTGATCAGAATAAAATTATTTTGTTAATTTTATTTCGTGATCACTCCGCAAAGGAGCTGTCCGATCACCGTTCGGACAGTGGTGCCACGACCCGGGATCCCATTACTTGGGGACAACAACAACAACATTCGCAACCGCAACAGCAGCAGCAACAACAGTACACCGGAAGAATCCACAGCACTCAACAGACGGGCCCAATCGACTCAGCAACGACACTCATCAGAAGGGCCCAATCGACTACAGAACGCACTCACAGACGGGCCTAATCTTGATCAGCGGACACTGATCACCAAGGCTGTTGGAACCGGTTGAGGGGGGAAATAAAAAGCGAAAGTTGCAGCTCTGGTATTTCTTAATACTCGGACCTGTAACAAAATTTGATCAGAAGTTGGGGGCAAAATAAACGAGCTCGAATTTAGCTCCGTAATTCCAAAATCGGACCTAAAGAAAGGCAAAAAGGGAAAACAAGTCAATTCAAAAGGACAAAGATCAAAAGGAAGAAGAATAGTTTTAGCCCCAGATTTCTAACCCTGGGCCTGAAACCTTTCCTATTCCAATCGAACCAAAGTCCAAAAGTCTGACAAGCCGCTGCCACTCGAACCAAAGTCCAAAAGTCTAAAAAGCCAAAAGTCAAAGCAGGCGGTAAAGTTCTAGAGCCTAAAACTGCGCGTGCAAACGAGGGGTCAAAGCAAAAACAAACCATGGCCGAAGCAATTAGAAACAAAATTGCCAGAGCGCTGAATGCGCTAGAACAGTTGAAAGGGTCGCAATCATTCGCGACTCAGGCGAATCCTGACCACAGTGACGAGGAGAATGCCCTATTGTTTGAAACCCGAGTCGCTCGAGTTCAAATTGAGATGAAGACACTGACGGCAGTGTTGGATGATCTTCGACGGGCAGAAGATCAATACATTGAACTCCTCAGAAAAATGACGGCCGCTGAAAGGGAAGCAGAGAACCCGATCTACCGACAATTCAATGACGACCAAAGAGTGACCGTCAGAACACAAGAAGGCCATGACAAGTACGCGACTCTTTGTGAATTGGAGAGTTCGCTTCAGCGCAGCGCAAGATTGTATCGTTACCGTGCGGACAAGCAAACGCGAGACGATCAGTACACAAGACAGACAGCAGGCCAGAACGTGCAACAAGGTGCAGGACCCGTGCCGCAAATCTCATCGTTGTATCAACTCCCTACCATTCAACTGGAAAAATTCCGAGGAGACAAGAGAACGTGGCCGGAGTTTTATGAGTCGTATAAGGCCGCGATAGACAGCAGAACAGGAAGTCCGTCAGAGAAGCTGAATCTACTGCGCGATCTTTTGGAAGGCGAGCCAAGGGAGCTCATAGCGGGGTTGCGTCTCGAGGATTCGAACTACAAAGTCGCGCTGGATTTGTTGAAAGATACCTACGGCGAAAGAGAACAGTACACGAGACAGCTTCACCTCGAACTTGTTCGTCTGAAGAGATGTGAGAACTTGCACCAGGTCAAGGAGTTCCTTCTGCATGTAGAACGGCTGACAAGAGAGCTGAAGAATGCCGGGGAAGATGTCGAAGGTCCGCAAACGTACCTGCTTTTGGAGGAAAAGCTGACTCCAGCAATTTTGCGCACAATCTTGAGTAAGAAGGCCGAGGACCCAGCAAATTGGTCCACCACTCGCTTCCATGACACATTGAGCGACGCAGTGCGCAAGGAGACGCAAATCCAAGAAGCCATGCAACAATATGGACTTCAGAAGAGACCATATCAGAATCAACGCCGTAGCGAACCGTCTCGATCACAGCCAAGTCCTCCGCAACAAGGACAAGCGAGAAACTTCACGTTCATCCAGTCAGCAATGGAAGACCCCCAGCAAGAGCAATCAGTAAATTCAAAGGCGCCAAACGCAGTCACGAAACGACAAGCCAATCCGATGAAATCCCAAGCGAAATGGGATCGAAAAAGCTGGAACAATGCGCCGGCACCGCGAGAAAGCAGTCAAAGTCAAATCACGAATCCGACGTCGCCATGTGCCTTTTGCAATGGACGTCATTGGCATGATCAATGCTCAAAGCATGCTACGGTAGAGCAAAGACTTACCGTCACACGAGAGAAGAGACTGTACTTCAAATGCCTGAAACCAAATCACACGCAGAGGGACTGCGCACGTCCCGCTAGGTGCCATAGATGCCATCAAACGCATCCGACAGCACTGTGCCGTGCACCAAGGTGGGGACAGTCAAAAGTAGCAGCAAATTTGGAGGAACAAGCAACCGAAACTGGAAGCAAAGAAGACGAAACGACTCCAATTCCTCCGCGTGGCACCGAACAAAGCAATTCCCTGAATGATTCAGGGACGAAGGCACTATTGATGACCACGATGGTCACAGCGTTCAACCCGGCACAGCCAAGCAAAAGCATGCTAGCACGAGTCTTCTTAGACACCGGAAGTCACCGATCATTTGTTTCCGAAGCAGCAGCGAGACAATTGGACTTGCCGGTCGTACAAACTGAGGAATGCATGTTAACCAGCTTCGGTGAACGAGAGCCGAAGAAATACGTGAACGATCTGGTCCGAGTTGGCTTCCTCGGAAACAATGGACAGCAAATGATCTTTGCATTGAACAAAATGCAATTCCTCGTCAACGAGATGCCAATCATCGAGATTTCCTCCGTGGAGGAGAAAATGTTAAGAGAACGGAAACTGAACATTCCGCATGAATTCCATCAGCCAGACTTCATGCTGGGCATCGATGTCTATCACCAGCTGGCCGTAACTCGAGCAGAGCAACTACCAAGTGGCTTCACATTGTGCAATTCCAAAATTGGACGCATTCTGAGCGGAACAGGACGAATCGACATGGGTCAGACAACCAATGTGACGTTTGTCTGCACAGCCATGAATGATGGAGTGAAGCATGGTCACGAGTACCAAAAAGTGAAAAGTGAAGTGCCCAGCTTCTTGAGCGAAAGTGTGAAAGCAGGCGAGCAACTGAAAACCAGGACAGAAGTGATCGATATATCGGACTACCAACGACCAGCAAGAAATGCTCGAATGGACTATTTGCGAACCCGGTCAAATTCGGAAGAAACAAGCGATAAAGAGAATCTTGATCCGCTGAAAGATGACTTGAAACCAAGAATTCAAGAACACGCTGAGAAGTCGAACTGGAAGAAGAAGCGCAAAGAACGCGAGAAGCTTGAACAGCAGAATTCAGCAAAGGAGATGAGAGCCGACCCAGTCAACGACAGAAATTCTTCCATCACAGGAGGAACGTCCATCCTTCGCATTCGGAAGGAGCAGTTCCCTGTCGAAAAGAAAGCCTTAAGAAGGGTCACTACACCTCTGTGTTTGGCAATTTGCATTCTGGTGTGGATTGTGGCAACGAGTGCCGTACAACTTCTTCCAAGTGCACAAGGGACTAACACAAGCGAGTCCAAGAGCATGGCTCCTGACCTTCGAAACTGGTCGAACCAGCCTGGTTTTCCAAGGGTTGAAGAGGATTCACCTATGAAATTTGGTCTGTATGAAACGCGAAGAAGCAAGCGTAAAAAGCCGGTAACACCGAAAAGGTACTATGTCACTAGAAAACCGACTCCATGGATGCCCAGTCCGTTGACTACGATTATGTCCACTACAATGCCACCGCAAACTACGATCCGGCATATCAAGTCAACTACAAACAGTCCAATAACTGTGTCACCTTCTCCAGTTCAACACGATGTTCGCACTTACAAGACAGCCATACGAAAGTTAGATACAACCACTCCGATAATGCCAACTCAGCCAATGAAGATTCGACTCCTCAAACAATCAAGTTCACTGAAAACAGAGCCAACTACGACACCGATACCGAGCACTCAAGCAACTTCAACAGAACCCACGAAGCCAGGCTCAACGAAGGCACCTGTAACCGCAAACACGCAAATGAGTCTCAAGAAGATGACCACAACTCAATTGACAATCGAAACCAAGGAAACTACGTCGTCGTCATCGAGCGGACCCAATTCTCTCTTGGATCCTGGTACAATGTTCGAAATGCACGAATCGCCGTTCTTTGGAGAACGCGGACGCAAAGAAAAGCCATCAGTGATGGAAACAGCAAAGCCCGTTTTTTGGTGTGCCTACCGTGGATCAACCATTTGGACAGTAATGGGTGCGGATCGTTCCCCGTTCTGTCAAAACCCGCCATACTCAATTGACAATCGAAACCAAGGGCGTCCACGGACAGTACTGGAGGACTCGCCGTTCGGCAGAACGCGGCCGATTCGTTTGAATGAGGATGTGTGATACACCTTTCCTCGCCGCTGGAGTGTCGAATCCGGAGGGATTTTGGGGGATTCGACTTCCCGACAATCGATCGCGAAGGAAAGGAAAATGGAAAAAATGTTGATCAGAGCGATCCCGACTGTCACCCCCCCCCCTTCCTCCCCTTATCAGTCCCTTCCTCTATTTCATCGCTAAGCCCCGATTTTTTGTTTGTCCAGAGTTGTAAACCGAAAATTGTGCGTTGCACAATTTGGCCCATTTTACGATCCGATCGCCCCCTTATCAGTAGTCAAGTCGTATACATGATTTTGTGCCCCGATGTTCCTTTCTGCCAACCGTTCTCTCTCTCTCTTACACGCAATTTGTTGCCCAAAATCACGGGATTTTCGACAACAAATTGAAATGTTCTTATCTCACCAGACCCCCTGCTCCATACAATTTGTTCCCCTGGTCCTGCCCCATAATCACTTTTGGATTGCCCCTCACTTTTTTGGTTGGACTCTGACTTTTTGGACTTGCCCTAAAATTTTGTCCCTCTCCTTCCCCCTCATCGCGAAATTGTTGCTGTGAACCTTGATCAGAATAAAATTATTTTGTTAATTTTATTTCGTGATCACTCCGCAAAGGAGCTGTCCGATCACCGTTCGGACACACAATTTGGATGCCCTCGGATCGGACTGGGACCGGTCCGATCCGAGCTGTCGGCCTTTGGTCATGTTGGTAGTAGGCGGGAGTGGCATCGAGCTTCATCTCCGGTGCCATGTTGCGCACTTCATTAACGACTTTTGCGGACGCCTTCTCCGCGGCTTCCGCCTTCGTCTTCCACTCCACAAGACAGTTTACCAGTGACTGGTATTTCGGATCTATATTGTCGAAAAGATCCAGATCATACAGTAGACGCTGCTTTTTTCTCTCCCACTTCTGATCTTCTGACTGATCTTCTCTGGAACCGAATCCATCATTCGAAAAATCATCCAATTGATTTTTTGGCACCTTCCAGCTTGGCCCCTGCTCTTCGGCCGCTTTTCTTTTCTTGGCCGCTTCCATTCTTTTCATGTCCATCGCTTCTCTTTCCTTCATTAGCAGCATTCTTGCCCGGTCTTCCTCATCACCTTTATCACGAAAAATGCCAGCTGCCCGCTCGTCTTCAGTCCCGGCCAGGGACACACCATCTCCGGCCTCCTCCTTCTTCTCTTCTTCCTTGGGTTCTTCTTGTTTCTTTTTCTCTTCCTCCTCCTTCTCTTCTTCTCCCTTCTCCTTCTCTCTATTTCTCTCTCCTTCTTCCTTCATCTTTTTGGCTTCTTCATCCTTCTTTTTCTCGGCCTCCGCCATCGCCATTTTTTCCTTCTCCACTTCCTTCATTAAAAGGTCCAATCGCGCCTGGCTCATCGCTAGAAAAAAGACCTTATTATTTTCTTTTATTGTCAATTTTTTGGGATCGTCCCATGGCCATTGCCGGTTGATCATTTTTTCTCGGATTGGTCTGAATATTCATAATTATTAGTCATATTTTTACTCTTTTTCTATCTCATCAATCAGTTCTACATTTTTATGCTTATCATAGCTTAAATTAGTTCCGATTTTTACACTGACCACATTTATACTAGGCTGAAAAATATCCGGGTTCGGGTTTTCCGATTCTGATTTTTTCATTATAAAGAATTCTGGTATTTCTTGTATATCGCAATGGTTCCCATCATTCTCTTTTATTCTATTCCAGAATTCTAAGTTTCCTGCTGAATTCAATTGAGCTTTATATACTTCATTAAGTGCCATTTGAATTTCACCACCCAAAATAATTCTATCGATATCCGGACTTATCTTAAATTCATAATATTTGTCCAAACAAAGGACATGGATTATTTTGTGTCCTCCCTTTTCTGTTATTTCCCAATTCGATTGCACCATTTTTTCTGAGATTAAGGACACCAAACCGTCCGACCAATTTATTTCTGTCATTTCAGGTTCACCATCTATTCTTATCTCTGTAAGCCTAGCTTCGTTCTCATTTCCCTCTCCCACATTTATAGTCAGTTCTCCTCCCGTTCGTCCACCCATGGATTCAGCCATAATCTGAGCATAGAACCGGTTTTTAATCCCGAATTTGATCAAAAGATTAACATAGAAAAAAGTTGGCCAATTCGTCCCTTAATCCTTATTAGGGATGTGATTTATATGCAAATGCATATTATTATTTTTTTGCTGACCCAGAACGGCCTGAAAATCACGTAAAACACGTTTTTAGTATGTTTTAAACACTCTAGCATGGATTTCTAACTACATATTTTTATTGTATATTTTCAACTTTTTGTGCCTATTTCGTATATTTCGCATTTTTGCGCATATTTGAGCATATTTCAGTCATTTTGGGACTAATTTTGCTCATATAAATCACATCCCTGATCATTATATACTCAAATGCCTCTTTTCATTTCTCAAACGCAGATTTTATGCACCGAAAGTTGCCAAATTAGTTCGTAAAATATGGACAGAAAAATCAAAAATACGTCTAATTCCATGAATTTAGTGTTTTAAATTCGGCAAAGTTTCGGCTATTCCGGCTTTTTGGCCTGTGGTTTTTGATTACATCCCCTTTTTCATATGTATTTTCAACAATTATTTCAGGTCCATAAATTTACAGACACTCTGATTTTTTTGCCCAAACATGCATAAAATTCGTTCCATTTGACAAATAAAATCAAAATAGTTCCTTCCTTTTTCCCATTCCATATATTCATATCCTCCTTTTTTTATACAATTCCATATAGGTATCAAAATCAAAGTATTCCTCCTCCTTTTCCATATAATAATCCAATATAATCCAAATATCACCAAAATAATCCAATATACCATTGTATGTCATCCATTTAATAGTTCACACATTCCGACAATCCGCTTCCGTATTCACCTTTTTGATACGAATTATCCGTAATCTATTATTCATTCCGTTCATAATAAAATAATTATCCATATTTTTATAAATGAAACATTTTATCAGGTAAAAATCCATTTTATCAGATAAAAATCACACAAAATGTAATTATTTTTCGTCATATCAAGAAATCCCCAGAAATGTGAGGGTGCGGGACCTCCATGATATTCAGGGACCTAGGGACACTCCAAACTTTCCAAGTAACCCCGATTCGAACCCTCGGGGCATGGTCTACACGCCCAATTCCCAACCCCAAATATCAACAATTCTTTATTCAGGGGGTACAAAGTTGGGGACAATCCGCCTTCTCGGGACGTGACAAAAGATGGTCACTTGAGAGGGTCGGTTGTGGGGCAATCGCCCCCGAGGGGAGAAAGAGAAGGGGGGTTGATCCGGATTCTCCCCCAAGATAGACTGATCAGTGGGAAGGAGGGGAGGGGACTCCCGAGGTGTTTTGGGTCCGCCCCCTCCAAAAATCCACCCAATGATCGAGAAGGGGGCGGGGTGTTCGGGGCCAAGAGTTAGGGGAACGGTGGCCAAAGGGGTCCCAATCACAAGGGTCTCAAAGTCAAAACATCCATCGTTCATTAATTGCAGATATATCGAAGTTCAACAATTTTAGACTCATGTGTAAACCAATTGGATGCTTTCCCGGTTGCAGGGCAGGACAAGTCTGTCCTTGTCAAGATTCCATTGGACGGCAACGATGAGAGTTACACGGAATGGAAGAAGTTGGGAGGACAACGGAACAACAAACTCAGGGTAAGATAATTACGGATTAAGACAATCTCAATTTTCTGAAGATCAAAAAATGTTGATAATAAGATCAATTTTTTTTTCTCTGATAGCTCAGTTATTGTGCATATGTTTAACAAAATGATTATATACTTAATCTAGTAATATGTAGCCCATATATTTGATGAACAGATCACAGATCTTTAGATGCGACTTACCCATTTTCAGATTTTCATTTTATTAAGTAGTCGTGAAAAAAATTATTTAAAAAAGTAACAATTCAAAGTCATAAAAGAAAAAAGATAAACTAAATTTTGGTTTAGCTTGAAGCTATAATC
The DNA here is from genome assembly GCA_001026735.1 of Rotylenchulus reniformis. Lineage (NCBI taxonomy): Eukaryota > Metazoa > Nematoda > Chromadorea > Rhabditida > Hoplolaimidae > Rotylenchulus > Rotylenchulus reniformis. Next base: position 6,704 of record LDKF01003932.1, on the reverse strand, counting down.
TTAATTTTATGAATTATTCCTTCCATTTATTATTTCATAATTGAGTTTATATTCAATATCCGTTATTTTTATACCAATACACAAATCTATCCTTAGAACCATCACCACCTTTTTCGACTCTCTTGGGACATGTTACCCAAGACGCAGTTGGACAATGGTGAAGAGATGCACATTTGGACCAAGATTAACAGCACATGCCAACTCCGCGTTTTTATAGGCTTATATATATCATATATAATAAGCTTATATATCATATATGAACATGAACAGATCTATCAAGAAATCAGAAAAATAAATGATTGCTAGAATAATAACTTAATTTTATTCACTCAATTAAAATTAATCTATTAAAAAAATAAGCATCAGAGTAGTTTCTGAACAAATAAATTTCTAATTGAATTTCACTTTGACAGTTTTTGGACCGAATGCAAAGAACTGTAGACAATTTTCACATTTGTGCGACATCAACAGTGGCACCGGTCAGATAAATTTAATTTGAAATGTATTGTTAGAATTTTGGAATGGATCAGAAAGAAATTGTCAAAATAGGAAATCCTGTTAAAATCAGACTTTTCAGACTCTTATTCCGTCCAAAATTTGCCACTTTGCCGGTTGGTTGCCTATTAGGGCATTCAAATTGAGTGAAGATGGATTCGGAAGTGTCCTTTTTGGATTCGTTGGTCCGAGTAACAAAAATGAACTGGATGATTTTGAGAAAGTGCGACATGAATTGATGGTAACATATTAATCAGAATAATGAAGCTTGTCAGGTTCTAAAAATAATACACAGTTCGAATTATAGAGCAAATCAAATAAAAAAAATATCTAAAAAGCAGAAAGACACTGTTTAAGATCAGAACGCTGTTAATTGTTACTAATCAAGTGGCACTAATGTAAGAATATCTAGAATACTTACATTTAATAAATAATTAATTATTTGTCCAATCATATTCCAGATATCTCATACAGTAAATATAAATACTTTATGTACAAGCATAGAGCTATTATTGATTAAATATTTGCGATACCGTACCTATATATAAGATATACCGTATTTCCTCTAAAATAAGCAAGTGCTCTAAAATAAGCAAGTGCTCTAAAATAAGCAAGACCTTAGAAGTACATTGAAAAAATAAGCAAGTGCTCTAAAATAGGGTAGATCGGGATCGGGATCCCGGCCGATTTTCGGGATCGGGATTTGCCGGAGTCGATCCCGATCCCGATCCCGGATCCCGATTTTCAAAATTCGGGTTCGGGATCGGGATCGGGATATCCCGATTGCAATTTTCGGGATCGGGATTATCCCGAAATCCCGAGATTTTTTTCGGGATTTTCAAAAATGGCTTAAATATGCAAAAAATTTTAAATAAAATTCAAAAATTCTTCACAATAACATATCATTATAAAAAACTCATTCATTATCAGCTTCTTCATCGTCTTTCTCTTCCTTTTCTAATAGTGCGGAAGGTCCCATCATCAATTTGTCCAAATTTGCTTTAATGACCAATATTTTGTCAACCATCTCAGCAGACAATCTATCGAAAATAATTTTAAATTTTTTTTTATTATATTTTACTTATTCCTTAGTGTATTCGCATAAATGAGTCCTGCTTTCGAGAAAAGGCGTTCCGAGCAAATTGAAGCAGATGGGATCACATGTACGATTCGCGCCAGTCGCTGCAAATCCGGGTATTGGGGTCCGTTGCGGTGCCACCAAATGAAAAGATCTGCATCATGGCAAGGCCTGTCGATCGCTCGAAATGCTCCCAATTGCACTGTCAAACGTTTTGATAAAGATGATTCACCAGCTGATGGCAATGAGATGGATCCAGGCGAAATCGGGTTCCTCCAAATGTCATCTAAATAGTACATAAATAAAAAATGAATTACAATTTTTAATTACATTTGGGACTTTCGTCGCTGCTCGCCGTACTTGCCACATCATTATTTATTTCATTTTCATTTATATCATTATTGTTGCTTGCGTCATCTCGTACAAGGCAAATAAGTTTTTCGTTAGTAAGACCATTTTTAATCAGATTTTCTGACAGATTTTTGCTGATGTTTTCACCGGTGTGTCTTTCTGTCATCGAAAATGTTAGCAAAACTTTGTCATTTCTGCGGAAATTTTTATCTATCCAATGAACAGTTATGCTAAATATATAACTTTATTTTGAGTCTAATTTTTTATTTTTAGAAAATACCTTTGAAGATGAGGAGATTTTGATGGTTGTGACCATCCATCAGATGTTATGGCATAAAAAGAATTCTCAATGTCTTGTACAATTTCCTTTCTTATATTCTCGGCCATTCTAGGAATCACAATTCTTTGAAAATGTAGGCGTCCTCGTCCGCGAATCTAATAAAAATATTTTATTTTTACAAAACGAGCTAATATGTCAATTTTCTAACCTCAAAATCTGGATAAGCCTTAGAAAAAATTCTCTTGACATCTGGATCGTCAAAAAAATAAAACGAAGCATTTTGTCTGATCATGATCCTTGCTAAAGCTTCTTCGGATTCAAAATTAAAATTTTCTTTCGCAAAANGTGTTTTCCAAATAAAATTTTTACTCATACCTATATGTTTTTTTTTATCTTTCCTGTGAAGTCACTTTTTGACGCTGACGCCAAAAATGCCGCACATAGCAACCGCAACGAACTCGTGGTCTTCTTCGTGTTGTTTGCGGGTTCTACGTGCGGCATTTTTTGGCGTCAGCGTCAAAAAGATGCGTCGAGTAACGCAGTACGTCAGAATAGACGTCAGAATCGGATTCAACGTCAAAAATTACCCGGGGATTAGTCCCGGGAAAGGAAAATGAATTTTTGAGTGATGGATGACCCGCTTGAATTTTGAAAATTTTTGCTATTTGCCTTTTTGGACACATTTTTTTCAACAAAGAATATTTATTAATTTGACCTTTGGAAAAAATAAGCAAGTGCTCTAAAATAAGCAAGTGCTCTAAAATAAGCAAGACATTATAAGGGCATTGAAAAAAATAAGCATCATGCTTATTTTAGAGGAAATACGGTATGATTATTTTAGGCCCATTTACCGAGTCATCTTGCTTCCGACCTGTCATTGGGCGACTCCTACAATGCCTCCGTCCAAGACCATTTCAATCTGAGCGGGGCCATGGACAAGCAGCTGGAGGCCCTGGTGTTCAACTGCACTTTTGGCGTTGTGTCCACCCGGATTCGGCCTTTGCAGGGTTACAATAGACTGAACCTTACCGGGATTCACCCGCTGCTGGATTGGTCCAAGGTTGTCCATTTTTTTGGAATTTAAATTATCTCAAGTCTCTGGATCTGGTAAGCCTTGGTTCGGATATCGAATTAGGATCTTGATTTTTGGTCCTGAAAAATGGAAAAAATATATTGGATATGGAGCATTTGTACTTGATGAGACAATTTAAGGCTAGCAGAATATGCTTTGCGAGCCAATTTGAGTTCCTTAACCTATTAAAGACTATGTGAATAAATTTGAAAATACAAGTCGATGTATTAAATTTAATATATAAATAGGTATGCTGATCAAAAAAATATAGAAGATAAAATCTATCTATAAACAATAAACTACAACAATTTAACAAAATTGGTTAAAAAAATTTCCTAAATTTTATATTTGAACTTGACCAAAAAAATGTTAAATTTATGAGAAAACATTATGAATTAAAAAATATTCATCACCTCTATAGGGACCGCTGGTATAAGCAATGCTTTACGAGTATGAATTAAGAAATGTAAAATTCGAATAAATCTTTAAAATATTAAAATCGAATATTCCAGACTCTTATACCGCGTGAAATTTGCCATTTTGCCGATTGGATGCCGATTAGGCCGGCCAAATTGAATGATAAATTTGGTAAAGAACTGACTGTCCGTGTGGGATTTATTGGTTCCGGCAACAAAAATGCGGAGACTGATTACGAGAAAGTGCGACATGAACTGATGGTATGGACCAAACCAGAATAGAAATAAAATCGCAATCAGAACAGAGGGAAAGGAATGACAGAACATAAAAATCAGAAAAAATAAAATTGGCGTAAAAATCCTGTGGAAATCAAATTTTATTTTCGGCGCTATGATTTTATGACGCGTAAACATTCCATGTTAAATTATTGTTGTTTGTTTCTTTTTCTCTATTTATCCACTTTTTATGTGCTATTTTGCAAGAAGGAATTCGCTTCAAAAGATCGTACGAAAGTCCATTTCTATCGGAGATCACGAGGTAGTTGTCCGTTCTTCTAGGTTTTTTTTGCTGACACAAACCATAACAAATACGAAGTTTTAGTTCATGAATTCTTGTTCGGGTAGCCTTCTAGTTCGTGTTTTGTGAATATTTTGAACTTTATATTAGATCAAAAATTGTTATTACAGTGTTAAGTTGTCTTATTAATAAAAATCAGTTGGAATCTAAAGGATATTAATACTTTTACTTTAATGTAATACCAAATTAAAATAGATATATTGGTTTATGCAATATTATATACGATTTTTTTACCGTATTTTAGGCCTACCACGACGTTGCGCGCAGCCTATCTTTTGGCGACTTCCATTATGCTTCTGTTCAAGAACATTTAAATCTGAGTGTCTCCATGGACCAACATTTGGAAGCCTTCGTGTTCAATTGTACCTTTGGCACAGTTTCCACCCAGGTTCGACTTGCGCAAGAGAAGGATTTGAATGCCCTTAACACCACCACCGAAATTCATCCGCTGCTGGATTGGTCTAAGGTTGTCAAATTTAATGAGAAAATAAAAATCTACTCCGCCCCATTATATCAGCTTGATATATTTCAGTGATCGGATTTTATTAATAATTAAAGAATATATAAAAATTAATTAATACAGTTAAATGAGATAAAAAAATTCGATTAAATGTTAAAAATGGTGTCAAAAAATATTAAGCCAAGAAAGAAAATAAGTTTCGAGGAGAAGGTATCACATTGGACAATCAAACCCTAAATTTTATATGCAGAAATTATGCTTATTTAATGGATTTCTATGAAAGTTATGAAATACGAGAAAAACCCAATTGCTGTCATGCTGTTTCAGGATTTCGATGGTGTGAATAAATGTAAATTGAGACAAAAATTGCTCAAAAGGCACACAATGAGTATGGAGACGACAACGGATCAGATAACAATTAAGGCGACAGATATCAAGACTGGCATCAGTAGCGGTAGTGGAACACCCATTGACATCAAGGCACATCAGGTTGCTAGTGACGTGTCCGGTCATTTGCGCGCCAGACATTTGCGCGCCATTCGTTATAACTTGGTCAACTGCAACCTAGTAAAAAAGTTTTTTGATGTCATAAAACAGAGTAAAAATGGCTATAAAATGATCCTATGCTCATTCAGATATGTCCATTTTGAAGAGAGGTTATGGCCAAAATACTGTGAATTTGGCCAAAACCAACTATTTTGGCCATAATTTTTTTCAGAATGGACCAATTCGAATGAGCTTAGGCTCATTTGGTAGCTTTATTTTTGTTCTATTTTTTGACACCAAAATCATTTTTCCCTAACTTTTAAGTTGCGCTTAAACTAAGTTATGATGAATGGCGCGCAAATGACAGGGCACCGCTAGTGATGCTTATAAAAAAATTAATTTTTTTTAATTAAAAAATCAAGTTAATTGTGAGTCAACCAGCTAATTTAGTTGATTATGAGTCAACCAGCTTTTAACATGAATTTTATTAAATAAAATTTTCTCACCAAAGTATTAAGGCCTTTAAAAAATGCCACACGGGGCTTTAAAAAAATAATATTTTGACCAATACTCAGGAA
>LDKF01003930.1:12045-23038 GCA_001026735.1 Rotylenchulus reniformis | reverse complement strand
CCCCCCCTAAAAAGGTGATTATTTACCGAAAAACAATTGATGACTGCCTGAAAAGACTACGAGCAAACGGACTGCCCAATCTGGCGGAAGCATCCCTTGAATCGGTTATCTTTTTCATTTATTTTTTTGGTTTATCGCCTTTTCAGGTTGCCATTGACTTTGACGACGCAGTGCCCGAGGAAAAGTTTCAACGACAATTCACCATCCGATGTTTGCGCAAGTGTTTGCAAATGACGCTTAAGGTCCGCTTTTAGGGGGGTTTTAGTGGCGATTGTAAATTCTTAAATTGATTAAGAAACACGACAAAGCCGAGAAGGAGCGGAGGAACATTGAACATGTGCTGATGGACTACAAGAACATGGAACCGAGGTAGGTAACCGAAGTTTGGAGACACGTGACAATTTTTGTTATTAAAATATCTCATTAATGAAATTAAAATCGCATCATTAATGGAAATTCTTCTCTGCTAAGCTATGTCTACATGAACAGCGTGGACAAGCGCATTTTGGACTTTCATCTGGCTAATTTGGAATACGCCATCGGTGGCTCGCTGGACTCGGTGTCAATGAAGGACTGGGACCAGGATGACCCTTATGGCTTTGCTGGTTCACATATTACCGGTAGGACAATTTTGTAAAATGGTTTTTTATCATTTGGGTTAGAAAATATTATTACAAAATTGACATTCTATTGACAAAAAATAATAATAACAAGATGAGATTGAGAGCTCAGAAATATCAGAAAGAAATATGATTTTGGACAATATTTGGGTAGAAGTTAGGGAAAAGGAGGAAGAGGAGAGGACCCGTTAGGTATTGAGCGGAAAAACAAATTTGTGCAATGAATGATGAAAAGACGGGGGAGAGGGGGGGGAGAAGAGCATCACCAGTTTCGATTTCGAAGTCTGTGTGGTTGACTGGCTACTAGGTCGTTTCATAATTAAGTTCGCTTTTTGATATAATGAATTTTTGAACATTATATAAAAGTTCAAAAAGGGTCTATTCAACTAAATATCGCCCAGAAGTAGTTAATATATAGTTTTCTGCACCATATTAAAACAAGAAGAAAAGAGTTTTTCCCAAAAATGGACATGATTTGGCCAAAAAATTCACAGAACCTTGTTTTAAATTGAGTTTGATAAAGGGACCAAAACCAATTTTTTCATAAGCTTTCGACAATCAATTTTTTCTAGAAAACACACTTAATGAACGCATCTTTCATCCTTTTTAATCAAAATCCTAAAAATCTAGCATTTTTCTTATCTGGTCACACCTTAAAGACAAGCATTTTTCAGTGTTGTTTTGATGAACAAGTCAATGACCGGGCCATTATGGGACCAAAAATTTTTCTTTAAGAACAATATTTTGGAACCATCGTTATTCCATTATGATAGACCTATATCTTGGTTATGATTCAGTGTCAAATATTTTTGCATGCCACTTTTCTCGACCGATCCAGACCTCTTTGTCCTTGGTGAATGGATTTTTGGGTCATCTTTAAGTTTGATGTTTCATTATCTCAAATTGAATTTCTAGACCATTTTTAACGCCAAAAACCAAAAGAATATATCCATTTTCAGTGCTTTATTAAGTTTTCGTTTCACTTCTACTGAATTTTTTCTGTTTTTGAGTTGATGTGTAAAATGGTTTGAAAATTTTTCTTATGTTAGAACATTTTCTATATCATAACTCCTGTTAAAATGGTCTCACATAGCCAAATACGGTATGGATCGATAGAAAACAATCAGGAGAATATAATTATTTACTTATTTCAGTTGATCATATGTTTTTAATGAAGATCCAGCATGATAAATAAAAAGCGAACTTAATTATGAAACNTTCATTATCTCAAATTGAATTTCTAGACCATTTTTAACGCCAAAAACCAAAAGAATATATCCATTTTCAGTGCTTTATTAAGTTTTCGTTTCACTTCTACTGAATTTTTTCTGTTTTTGAGTTGATGTGTAAAATGGTTTGAAAATTTTTCTTATGTTAGAACATTTTCTATATCATAACTCCTGTTAAAATGGTCTCACTTATTAGCCAAATACGGTATGGATCGGTAGAAAACAATCAGGAGAATATAATTATTTACTTATTTCAGTTGATCATATGTTTTTAATGAAGATCCAGCATGATAAATAAAAAGCGAACTTAATTATGAAACGACCTAGTAAGATAAGTGGCTATGAAAAATTGGATCCGATTTTTCTATAAGATAATTTGGGGTTTTTAACCTGGAAAATCGGATCCAACCCCAAATAGGCACATTGGAATTGGAATAGGCTTACGCAATCAATCAGATTATTTCGCTGGGCACTTGCGGAATAGTTGCGTACTCGGAATCATTTTTCGATGGATGGCTCCCAGTGTTCCCGTATATCAATGACAGTGCTTGGTCCAATTCGATCCAGAATGAATTGTCGTTGAAGTTCCACTTCCACCCTTTTTGCCACATTCTCGACCTTTTTAGTATTATTGCGCCCAATTCCTCCGGGAACCCATCCATTTTGTCGTCCAATCGATGGTCCTAAAAACATTTCATTATATTGGGCTGATCCGATACACCATCACTACTGACCACGTAAACGATGTTATTGTGCTTCTTGTTTTCCTTGATGGTCGACTCCAGAGTTTGCCATTCTTTCTTCAGGAATTCGGGCGTCACAAACATGACTATTGCTCGGCTTTTCTCCAACAGAGAGTTCAGGTCCCCATGGCAGTGATGCAGCAAGCGCAGCGAGTACCTTTTGTCCTCTAATCGCCTGTGCCAAAGGTGTTAACCATTGTGAATGGGCTGCCTCATTCAGTCAATTTTCAAATTTACTTGCAAAATTTCCTTAGCAGTGTTTCGTCCGTTTGATGGTAGATGACGAACATGTCGATGGGGCCTGCCTGTCCGAGCAGGGGTCCCCGACATTCTTCCGGACTGCTTCCACCGCTCATCCGCGGTGAATAGTGGGAGGAAGACATTGAATTGTTAGTGGTGTTGTTGTTGATGATTAAACGTGTGATCACACTGTCGTCGGAGGATGATCGGAATTTCATTCGGTTGACCATATAGAGCAACGCCAGAAGGATCATGGATACGCATAGAATGGTGCCGATCAGCTGGAGTGTGTCCGTGACACCGGCAATGCCGAAGATGCCAGTGCTGTGATCGATGCAAAGTGACCTGCAGATCAAAGTTATTCGTGATTCAGATGATAAGGAGTTATCTGATCTAATCAGTAGAATGTGAGTATCACTAAAATTCCACCCTCCCCCTCCCGACAATTGATCTGTTTGCCCTTACTTGTTTTCCTCGCGCAAGAACTCGAGCATTGGCATCACGAACAGATCCGCACCACCATCGTTCGGGAACTCCGTCGACAACACAGTTGTATCGTTGAGCAGTTTTGCTCTGGTCACATTCTCCACACACAGCATGCCCTCCGGATCCAGCACTCTGGCAAAGTTTCTGTCCAACCAATGGACGGCATTCGCCAGATGTCGATTGTTTTCGACTTTCATTGCCGCGCAATCGCAGCGGAAGGGATTGCCCGCTAGAGAAATGTGCTTAAGTTGGGCGCCGAAAGGGCCCTGAATTTTTATTTTTTATTTTTGGGAGTATTTTGAATTTGAAATGATTTTGCCTGCAAATATCGTGGCAATTCCTCCATCAAATTGTCCGCCACGTGCAATGTCTCCAGCTTAGGCGCCATTTCGCCAAGTTCTGGGTCCACTCCCACCACTTTGTTCCCGTTTATGTCCAGCAGACGAATGTTTGGAATTTTATTCCCTTCATTGCCGTTGATCCGCTCTAATTGATTGTCAGACAAATGGAGAACCTTAAATTTTAAAGGATTAAAATAAAATAAAAATTTATTATTTAAAATTTAGTTAAGGAAGGCCTTGGCTACTTGGTGAGTCGACTTGGGGACAACTTGGATATCAGACATGACCACGTGGTGAATCGGATCAAGTACGACGAGAAAGGTTGACTGATCAGCAGAGGGAAGTGATCAGATCAGAGTGCGAAATTGTCTCAATTGCAGGAGTAACTGTGGAATATTTGGTCGCCAAGCAAAAGCAACCACAGGAGGGTGGTGGTGAATGTGCAGGATCATCAGTAGCGACGGGAGGGGGAAGACGCGGGAGCACATCGACTACGGTGCTTGTCCGGAAATCCCTCAGGGTAATCATTGCCTAGCTTCAGATGAACATTCTCGTTATTTTTTGGTGTCAATCTCTATGTGCTCTTTAAGGCCGATGCGGTTCTGTGTACGGTACCATTGGGAGTGCTGAAACGATCCATTTTCACGGCTGCCGATGAAGACAGACCCGGCAGCGGTGCCATCCATTTTGAGCCGGAACTGCCCCGGTGGAAGCGAGAAGCCATCTCCAACCTTGGCTATGGCCAGCTCAACAAGGTGGGCTTAACAACTTGGACATTTCATTTGATATTGATGCCATCAATGCCTGAGCAATCATTCTTCAGATCGTACTCTTCTTTGAAAAAACTTTTTGGGACACCAAAAAATCGTCCTTTGGCCGACTCAACATCACTCCGTACGCCTGTTTATTCGATTAGAGATTTTATTTCATTTTTTTTGTGACTTTCGCGCCTTTTATCCAGCGAATCTCGCGGTGAAATGTTCCTGTTCTATTCCAACGGCAACCTGCCAGTTTTGTTTGGTATTTTCTCCGGCGAATCTGCAACTAAAACCAGTCAGATTGACGAGAAGATCCTTGTACAGAAGGCCATGCAGGTGTTGCACAGCATTTTCAACAACCAATGTCCAACGGAGGTGAGTGGTGCCGGGATGGAATTGTCATGGGAATAATCAACTTTAGCCTGTAAACTACACAATAACCAAGTGGCACAAAGACCCAATGGCATTGGGATGCTATAGCTACATGAGGCTGAACTCGTCACGTGAGTTTCCATGCAAGCAATTCCAATGATTGGGCATTGATTTCAGCAAAAGACTACGACACTTTGGCACGTCCGTTGTATCCAGGCAACAACGACGAGTCGACTACAACTACAATGCCGCGAGTGTTTTTCGCGGGCGAGCACACCAACCGACACTATCCGGCATCCGTCCATGGAGCATACCTTTCTGGGCTACGGGAAGCGGCAAAAATTGCCGAGTGAGGACTTTGGAGAACAGTTGGACAGGACCAACAGCTTTATTTGGTCAATTTCAGCGTTTTCATTGGCCCGATGTCGGCGAAGGGCGAAGTTACGCGTACAATTTCGGCGGAGGAGCAGAAATCGGCGGGGGGAAGTGGAGGAAGGGATGAGCCAGTTGCGGGAAGCAGCAGTGGAGGGATGCCGAGTACAAGTTGCCAGCCAACACAGGCCAAAAAGCGGAAGGCAACGTGACATTGATTTGATCGATCGATGATCATCTCTCACTTACTCGCACTTTGATCATTTTTTGCCTTTTCATGGATTTTCGCCCTTTTTGAATCTTCGAGTAGAAAATTACCCTGAGGTTTTCAAGCTTGTGGAAAGCGTCCGCCTCGATGGTGTGGATGCCGGAGGCGTTGATGTGCAGCTCCAGGAGTTGTTTGCGGCCAGAAAAGGCCTTACTTTTCTGTCAAATGAAAATATAAAATGAATAAATGAAATAAGAAAAAATGAAATAAGAGCTGGGAGGGGCAGGGGGTGCTAGGGCATTAAAAACCCAATGACAGAAACAAATCTAAAAGTATTTAAAGATTGCTATGCCAAGATTTAAGGACACCGGGGCGGAGATCCCCAAATGGTGCCACTGACCAGCACGGGGATGGAGGACAAGCCGGAAAGCAAGACATGCGAAGCCGGCATGGGCAGGTCCCTGAAACGGGGGTAGGGGTGCGGGTATCGGGATTGTTCCGTTGGATTTGTTTCGGGTTTTCTTGGCATTCTTTTTGTTTCTCCCGGATTCCCTCTCCCTGACCTTATGTTGAAGTCGGCGCCGACAGTGTCGCCCTGGCACTTGACCACATTGGTCGCCGCACTTTGGTCGCGGAAACAATGACAGCCGGGGGGACAGCGGGACTGAAGGGGCAAATTGAGCGAAACATTGGAAAATTGCAAAGGAAAAAACACATCCGACGAATGAATGAATGAATGGAAAGTGGATACTGTATGTCCGAGTGCACCTTGCAGTCGCAGTTCATGAACTGACAGCAGCCGCAGGTGGAGCCGCAGAGTTGGGAGTACGGGCAGAGGAAGTCCGTGGGCTGATGAGAAGGGAGAGGAATAGTGAAGTGTCCGGGGGGAGTTGGGGTGCAACTTTTGGCGATTCGAATTTTGGGTTTCCCGTCTGTCCGTACCCTTGCTGTTCTACTTTTCGAATTATTCCCCTATTTGTCCTTTTGCGGTTTCGGTTTGGGTCGATCTCTTTCCCCCTTTCCCTTCCCTTTTCCACCTGCGTCTCCCGCACCAATCTTCGCTCTCCGCTCATCGGCACCAAACATCGTGCCGTGTCCATGTCCGGCACTCCCCCTCCGCCTCCTCCGTCCTCCGATTTGCTCGCGTTCACCAACCATCCCATCTCGCAGTCGCACTCCAAAGGGTTGTCTGAAGAGGGGAAGGGGGAAGAGGAGGGTTTGTTTGGCAAAGATCATCAGCCACCTCCGATCCAAAATTGGCCAAACGGTGCGTTGGCCCCAACGGTCTGGTCGTAGAATTGGCGCGGGATGGTGCGCAACCGATTGGACCGAACATTCAGCTGAACCATTCGGGGAAATACTTTAGAATATGTCAAAAATCTAATGCACGAATTTTAGGAAAAACACCAGGGAAATTCGACATATTTATCCCATCATACTGTATCTGCTCGACTTAACTTTTTTTGTGGGGGGGGGGAATTGTTGAGTACCAACCGACCATTTTGAGCTGGGATCTGCCCGAGTTGTGACTGCTCGCCACCAGCAGTTGGCTGAGCTCATTCTGACTCACATCCAGCTCCTCCAGCGAGTATGGCAAAGAGTCCATGGACAAAGTGCCGAGTTTGTTCCGTTTGAGCTAAAAATCGATCAAAGAACATTGATCAAATGCCCTCGGGGATGTCTGATCCTGATCAGTCTGATTCTGATCAGTCTGATCCTGATCAGTCTGACCCCCCTGATCCCTGCTTGCCTCCATCTTCTTCAGCTTCCTCCTGGCTTCTCCTTCGCCTCCGTCCTCCTCCATCTCCAGCTCCCTGATCCTGCGTATTCTGTTCCCGTTGGCCTCGAGTTCAAGCAGTTCGGCGGGGAATTGTGCCCAATCCAACTGAATTTCCGCACTTTTCTCCTCCAAAATATCCCCATTGTTTGTCCTTGGCCCTTCCCCCACCTCTTCCATCGCATTTCCGCTCAGATTGACCCATCGGAGTGTGTGCACTTGGGCTAGGGATCCGCTCAGATGGACAATTTGGTTGTCGGCCAAGTCCACCCGACGCAGCCGATGACATTTTCCAAAGGCATCGGAACTGAAATTGGCCATTTAGGGGGATTAATGGCACTGATGAGAAGAAGAATGGATCCCAAAAAGGGATTGATCTATTTGGAAGAACCCATGAAATGAACATTTTTGGTCAAAATCCTTTTGCAACATTTAATTTCGCAATCATTTCTTTAAAAAACAAATTTTTTTGATGACGATTAGGAGTCGAATTCTCGGCATTCAATAAAATTGTCATTTTCAGCAAGTGTATATTATGGCCCTTCCACTCGCCTGACTGTCCGGATCCGATTTCGGGCCAGCACCAGCTCCGTCAGATGGACACAGTCCGTGAACACATAGCTGTCCAGGGAGTCCAGCCAGTTGGAGCTCAGGTCCAGCTTGGCCAGGTGGGGCAACTTGTTCAGCACGAACTTGTGGGTTTTGCTGAAAGCGAAAGGATGGAATTTGGGGAATTTTCACAAAAATTTGCGGAAAGCCCATGCTTTTCAGGGCCCCTTAAGCGGATTTGCTCATTTATTTTTATTTTTTCAGTTCAAATTTTCCCCTTCGGTCCTCCGCCTATTTGGGTCCTTTGGCCTTTATTCACTGTCCCACCCAATCTCCCATCCCCGGGGGATTTGCACCCCATCCGCCGATGTCCTCCTCTCCCCTCCCCCTTTTCCCCAATCCATCAAATGTCCCCAAAGGGTCTTTCTTCCTCCTCGCCGGCGGCGGAAATGTAAGAATCTGTGCTGTTTGTTGCCCATTTCTTGTCACTTCCTCCGACTAAAGTGCCATTAATCACTTTTTTGAAATCCGAGGGGAAAATGCCAAAAATGGGGGGGGGGAAAGGACAGACTTGATCCGGTTGTGGGAGAAGTCCATGCGCCGGATCCGCTGGAGATGACGAATCGCCGCCGGCAACTCCGTCAACGCATTGTGGGACTGGAACGGATGGGGAAGACATTGTTTAGGGTTCGGGGGTCGGATTGGGTAGGGGCATTGGCACGGGATCGGGAAGGGAAATTTCTGTAAATACCGAAGTAGAAATCCACAAAATGTTCAATTTTTTTGATTTTTAACCACCCCCTTGAACCTGGAAAATTCGATCGAGGAGCTGAAGTGTATTAAGCTCTTCAAAACCAATGATCAAACTGGGAGGAAGAATCCCATTTTTTTGTAAAAATCCACTCGCCACCACCATTTTTGGTTTTAGCTTTTACCACTTTGTCCCCATTCGTCACCCCTTCCCCCNNNNCACACCGGCGAACAGCTCCTCGTCCATTCCGGAAACCGAATTGTTGTCCAGTGAAAGCATTTGCAACTCATCGAGACCCTCAAAAATGCCGGCCGATAAAGACCCGTGGAGGCGGTTGTGGGAGAGGTCCAACTTAACGGAAAATGCAAAATTGGAGAAAAAGTTCATTGTCCTTATTGGTGGTGACTTTTAATTGCACAGGCCTGGATTTTCAAGGTTATTTTTCGGGCTCAGATTTCTCGAGTTCGGTTTTTCAGATTCGATTTTTGGGTCCGCCTCTCTTGGGTCTCATTCTTCGGCCCCTTCCTTTGCCTGTTTCAGTGCACTGAGATTGGCCATCCCTCCCGGTTCCATCCGTTCGATGCCATTTCCGGCCAATCCGAGATGTCTGACGGAGCCCAGGGAATTGGCCAAAAGTCGGATGGGCACATGGCGGAGGCCATTCCAGGAAAGGTCCAACTTTTCCAGGGAATTGGATCGGAGGGGCTGAAAGGGGAGGAAAGGGAAAATCAGAGATCAGCAAAGGACGAGAGAGGGGGGAAGAACAGGAAAATAGTGTACAAACGCAAAAATGGGGAAGAAAACCGGAAAAATAAAAAATAAACTGGGAAAAAGGAAGAAAGGGAACCCCGGGAAAAGGGGAAAAGAGGCAAAGGACAAAATTGGGAAGAAAAAAACCGGAACCGAACTCTGATCTCTGTTCCCGTTCCATCCGTAAAACTGACCCGATATTCCGGGCTTCCAGAGTCGTCCGCCTCCTCAATTGCATTTGCACTCATCGACAATTCCTTCAACGCCCCCAATTCCCTCACTGACGGCGGCACAAATCGGAGGAATTTGTTGTGGGACTAAAAACGCAAAAATAATCCAAAAATTCCCAATAAATGGCAACCGACCAAATCCAAATGCAAAATGGTCGGGGGAAGGGGAGGCAAGGCGGAGAGAAAGTTCCGGGACAGGTCCAGGTTCCGGAGCAGCCGAAGGCCGGCGAAGGCGTCCGAGTCCATCTGAAGGGGAAGGGGAATTGGACCGGATTGGCCAATACAAAATAATTTTGGCCCATTCGGATGCATAGAGCCGAACTTAGCTTCCATGGCCAAAAACCCTCCCTTCCTCAGACCCTTCCCCTGTTTTTCCGCCATCTTTAAATTTCCGCCTCCCTCCGACCTTTTCCATTTCGTTGTCCGCAAGTGCCAAAATTTGCAGAGCCGGGAACGGGGCCAGATCAGTGTTGTCAACGGTGCGTATCCGGTTGCCGGAAAAGTCGGCCATGATCAGTTGGCCGAGTTGGCACTGATCGGGGGAGAGGGACAGGAGGGCCGAGGACAATCGGTTGTCGGACACGTTCAGCACCTTTGGTTTGGGGGAATTCGTTAAAATTTCTGGGCCCAATGGACTCGAATTGAGGCGATTGTTTTTCGGTTTCGAACTTATAATCGACAAAGGTGCGGAATTCGGAATTTGCCGAATCCATCGAATGCCCCTTTAGGGTCTTTTTCTTTCGACTTTTCTCAATAAAATCTCGAGCGTGTCCCGCAATTTCCTAAACTCCCCAAATTGTTCATTTTGGCACTTCCATGCCTTCGCCATACCTGGAGTGCCTTCAGTGCGCACAGTGCATCCGCGGGGAATTGTTCCAATTCGGTGCCGGACAGAGTGAACTGTTCCAGCTCCCGGAGGTCGGCGAAGAATTCGGGGGAGAGAGAGTGGAGGGAAGGCACTTGGGAGAGGTGGAGGAGGCGCAGGGGCACCGAGCGGAAGAGGGCACGCGGGGGCAGGGCCCAGCCGGAGGCCGGACAACCCTGAACACAGCCGAAATGGGCGGAAAATGGGCAAATTCCGGGGGATTGTGCACCCTTGAAGGGCCAAGTCAGTCAAGCATGTCAAGATTGATCCTAACAATCCGGAATTGTATAACGAGTAGGAAATGATCATGGCCATGAGAAGGGATTTCGGACTAAAATACTAAAAAATCAAAAGGATAATTAAAGTGATCGATCCCTGACTGTGAATTCCGAATTTCGTGGGTCGTCTGGCCCTGTCCCTAACCACTCGGGGTTCGGACTCCCCCCTCCCCCTCCAAATCCGTACCGAAATTCTGAGTTCCTGCAGTTTGTCGAACCCTTCGAACATCCCTTCCTCCCCTTCCTCTTCCTCCTCTTCCTTTTCCTCTCCGTCCCTTCCGCCACATTGGATGGTCAATCTTTTGGTGCCGTTGCGGGGGAATTGGGCGAACGATGAGCGGGGCCGGATGCGGGTCCATCGGCACGTGACCATCAGAAGTTCGTTGTGCACATTGTCCGGTTCGCAGTGGCAGCTGAAATGGGA
>LDKF01003927.1:5006-15430 GCA_001026735.1 Rotylenchulus reniformis | reverse complement strand
AAGTTTTTATTCTTTTGGCCATTCCGAAGAGGGTTGAGCGGAACTGGAAGCGGTCCAGAATCCGATCACACCACAACCAAAGTCCGTAATTTTCTCATTAGTAGAAAAAAGAAATTTTCAGGGGGTGTAAACTGCAAAAGTACCAAATAAAATTCTGCTTAACCTGCCTAACTGGTCTTTTACAATTTTAACTTGCATTTTAAAAAAGATATTTTTAATATATCAATACCCATTTTGAATTCTTTAGCGACATTTGCACACCGTTAAAGATATAAACCGTTTTAGAATCGTTAAAAATCAACTCATATTTATAATGAAATGATTATAATGATGTTGAACATCAAAAATCAGTCATGATTAAATTAATGTCAAGTGACTAAAACCCACTTTTCAAATCGGGCCAACTTGGTCAACGACAGTTCGTTGATTCCAAATGAGTTCAACTTCAAAATGGCGAGTTGAGGACAACACGATGCGGCGAGTTCTAGCATTTCATTGATGAAGTCGCTCTTCTGCTCTCGTGTCAAGCGGGTGTACGGTAAGCTGATGTGAAGCGAGCGGAGGGAAGAGGGCAATGCCGGAAGGCACAACGATTCGCCCCGACGATCGGACACCGGAAGGCGCAACGCTTGCAGCGACGCATTGTTGACGCGCAACAGATCGTGCAGTCCCGCGACGCCACACCGGCTCTACCAAGGGGCAAAAGACAGTTAAATTGGGATCGGACTAATGACCCAAATCATTTTCAAACATCCTTTTAATGTTATTTATATAATGTACTTAATAAATGGTTAACCTAAAATGGGATGCCAGAAATCCCGATAGGTATCATTGGGAAAAGTTTTAATTTTCAGACCTATCTGCTGATATTTATGACGGGATTGAGGTCTAAAACCCAGAAAAAATTTTTATCGAATTCTTTTGTATAAAAGAATTTTTTTGGATACATACACTATTGCACAAAGAATGTTCCAAAACTCATATACCGTATTTTCTCTAATATAATGGTAATCTCTATTAGAATGGTAATCTCCAATATAATGGTACTTTTGACTGAGGTTGAAAAATACAATGGTAATCTCTAATATAATGGTAATAACCAGCGTTCCCGTTGATCCAATTTTTCCGGAAATAATCTGTTTTGACCTGAACACTAGAGACCAGATCAAATCAATCACGCTGAATCGTGATCTGGATCAGATATGTTATAGCTAATCACCACCAACGTGAAATATCTAGCTTGAAAATGAGATAATTCCATTTTAATTTGGTATACATATATTGCTTGGCACCGCCAGGGTGAGATCAATTTGCATTTTTTTGGTGCCCAGAGAGCGAAAAGTTGAAGCTAAACATGTTTATTACCGCCAGGTTATTAGTAACCGAACTCCGCACTATCCGGTGTTTCGTGAATCCGTTGGTTTGTAGTTGCAGTACAGAAATGCTATTCGTGGCAATATGCACGCTCATCTCAAAAACTTTTGCAAATTGATCTCGCTCTGGCGACTAGATCTCGTATAGATCTAGTTTTTTCTAGTCTATAACACATGCTATTTGCGGGTTCTACCTGACATTTTGGGGAGTCTACAGTTCTGCGGTTCTGCATGAAATGTGTTTTCAAAAATAAATTGGTAGAATGCCAAAAGTATGCCAAAAATAAGAAATGCAATGAATTTGTTTATAGATGGATCATTGGAATTTTGAATCAATTCTAAATTAAAATAATATTCCAGAGGCGTGGGTTGAAAAATATAGTGGCAATCTCTAATAGAATGGTAATCTCTAATATAATGGTAACTTTTGACCGAGGTTGAAAAATACAATGGTATACCATTATATTAGAATAAATACGGTATTTAAAAAATGATCTATATTTTGAAACGAATATCTTTTATCATTTCCTATTACATTCTTTATATGCTCTTTTTTGTCAGTGATGATTACCACAAGGGACAGAGAAAAAGTGAAAATAGAATGCAAAAAGAGAGAACATTCACATAAATTCGCTTCAAGTTATAGATTTTTTAAACGGGCTGATCGCTTTCCGATGGCGACGAGTGTATTTTAATAATCGTTTTGCGCACTGTCGGGTTCTATCTGCTTAATTAATAATTAATATGTTTTAGATCCTCTAAAATAAATAAATAAAATATTTTCCATGAGAAAAGAGGATTGAACAAATAGATTTTTTTTATCATCTGCAAAATTGTTTGCAGAACTATACATATAAAAAAGAAAAATGATTAATAAAGAAAATTATTTCACTTTTTCGCCAAAAATCTAATGCACATCAAGCCACCAAAGATCACAATCATGACCCACAAAAATAATCATTGTTTTAGTTAAAGTCATAATTGTTAAAAAATTATTGCTGACTTCATGCCTTCTATGTCTCTTAACTTACAATGCTGCAGAAGTAAATGCTTCGTAGGCGCGTCAAATTGTCCGAAATCTTGTGTATTGTGTCGGATTCCACAGCTGGGTCGATATACAAATGGCGCAAATTTCGCAACATTATCCAAAGCGATTGATGAGGCGGATGTTCTGCAAACACATTATTGTGCCAACCGTGCTCGAGTATTGGTCTAGAATAAATGCCCAACTCGCGCAGGTGTGGACCGCATCGGTGGATAAGTGCACGGTACTTGGCCAACTGAAATTTGTGGTGGCAAAAGGTCCAAAGACGAAAAAGTGTCACGACTAGAGATCGGCGCGGGTCGGACCCGCATGCGGGTTATGGCGAGCCTGATGTTGCGGGCCCGACCCGCAAACTTTTCAACCCTGCAGGGTTTTTGCGGGTTTACAATTCTTCAATTTTTTGCACTTTTGAAGAGATCACACATGTAAATTTTAATAATTTCTTTTTCTCGGACATTATTATTTCGCTCTTTTCCACTCTGTCGCTGTTTTTCGTTTTTTTTTAAATTTATGTTTCTGCCACCATTTTATTAATTATCATTTTCTATTGATTTTTATTTTTCGAAATCATTCTTAATGTGATTTAAAAAAGCATATTATCTATTATTTAGATTAAAATGCCAACTACTGAAAATATTATTTGGCAAATAGGCCTCTTCAGGAAAATTTCGAGAAATGAATTGGCAATCCAATGAAAAAACTCATAGACGAATCGCATTATCGAAAAATATTTTTACCGGCAGCATATAAAATTGTGAAATCCATAGTCAAAAAAACTGAATTGGATGCTTTGATATTTCTTATTACCTGTCTTTTTCAAGGGGGAAAGGGGGACTTCCCTCCTGAAATTTTTAAGACCCTGAAAAGGGTCCCCCTGTTAAAATTTTTTGAAAAATTTCCGAAAAAATTTTCACCAAAGGCAAAAATTGGTCAATTTCCTTCAGAAAATTTGATAAAACTTCAACAAATATCCCTGGTGGCCCCTACCATTACCCCCTGAAATTTTTTTGGCTATGCCACTGTCATATATTTATAACAAATAATAATATAAATTTTCAGGTTTTTATCCACCTTTCTTATACATAATCACTTTTTTTAAAAATCAACTTGGGAAAATAGTGGAAATCTAAAACCCTCAAAAACTCACGGGCCGCAAAAAAATTCAATCGGATTTTTGAGGACCAGATGTTGCGGGCCCGACCCGTCACGGATTTCATTTTTTGCGGGTTTTTGCGGGCCCGATCCGCATCGTTTTGCCGATCTCTAGTCACGACAATTCGGCACCAGCCTATACTATCGGTTCAAAAGAAAACTAGAGAAACGAGTTTAATGTCAAAAAATAGAGCATTAGATTAACTACATACATATGTTGTAGCCGATCTTGAATCCGAAAAATGACCAAAACAAAAACTTTTTAAAAATGATGCTAGACCAATACTATAAAAAAGCAAATATGTGCAGAATTTTATGCTCTATCTTTTGGCCTGATTAAATTTATTTAAAAATGCGAAAATTTTTAAAAATTTCAAAAAATTAAATTTTTCGAAAATTTTTAAAATTATAAGGAAAATTTGAAAACTAATTAGGCCAAAAGATAGAGCATAAAATTCTGCACATATTTGCCTTTTATAGTTTTGGCCTAGGAAGCCTCAAAAAAAGTTTTTGTTTTGGCCATTTTTTGGATTCAAGATCGGCTAGCCGAAGTCGACTTCGGCTGAATATTCAGGATCGGCTACAACACATATATGTACATAGAATGAGTCCAAACGGTGCTGAGTCGTTACAAAAAAATCAAAACTCAATATGTCCTCTAAAAACTTTTTTGTTAGACCTGTTAGACCAAATGTATAAAAGGCAAACTTGTGCGGAATTTTATGCTCTATCTGCTGGTATAAAAATTTTTATGATTTTCGAACAAAAAATGTCTAAAAAATTCGATAATATCGAAAAATACGGTTTTTTGACTTTTTCGACATTTTTGTTCGAAATTGAAAAAAATTATACCAGCAGATAGAGCATAAAATTCCGCACAACTTTGCCTTTTATACATTTGGTCTAACAGGTCTAACAAAAAAGTTTTTAGAGGACATATTGAGTTTTGATTTTTTTTTGTAACGACTCAGCTTCTCCAAAAACTATTAAATTTAGTTTCATGGCCAAAATACAAATATTTTCCTAAATTGACCAAAAAGTATGATTTTTTGGCCATAATTTTTTATGTGGATCAATCATTTTGGGATTAGTTGATTTCGCAACAAATTTAATGCTCTATTTTATTAATTTGAACCGAATTATGCGGTGCCGACAAAAATGGCAAGTTGTGATCATTTAAAATTCAGTTTCATTTATAAATAATTCTAAATCGTAAATAAAAATAAAGATTTTTTATCTTCTGCCAAATAGAATCTGAATCAAAATATCACAATTTCTTATTAAAAATCAGCTAACCGCTTTATCTTCTTGCTGAGCAAACTCTTCTCTCTCCAGCTTCAGTGTCCTGAATTCGATCCAAGCATATTTCTGAGCAATTTGGCGCCATTTCCGACACACTCTCTCCAAACGAACACGCTCTTCGGACGGAAGAAAGATGAAAATGTGGGCCTAAAATTATTAGTAGGTTTGCATCCCAAGGAGACATGATCGACATTTTTGGGCCAATCCCTGTCCCCGATTCGCGACGATCCCCAACCATCGTCCCATTCGGGGTTGCGGTCATTTGGGCTCGGGACCATTTGGGCTCGGGACCATTTGGGCGCCGATTGTTATAACTTGGCTCAAACTTAATCTAGAGATAAGATTTGGTGTCAAAAGATAGCCCTGAATGTCTGCTACAAAATAAGCCTAACCTCATTCGAATTGGCCCATTGCAAAAAAAGTTATGGCCAAAATAAGCACCCGTATCGGCATGCTTTGTGAGTTGGTCGATGCGAGCGCTTGTTTTGGCCATAACTTTTTTTGCAATGGGCCAATTCCAATGAGGTTAAACTTATTTGGTAGCAGACATTCAGGGCTATCTTTTGACACCAAACTCCCGTTTCGTCCCATTCGGGAATGATTGGGATAAAAATGCCTGTGTTGAATCTTTTGTCAATAGCCGCCAAAATTTGATCGCTAGAACCGAATTTTTCACACCAAACTATGGCTAGGGCCTAACCTCAAAAGGCCAATTTGTGCAAAATCTTTGGTCTATTTTTTCAAAATCCCTTGAAAAAATTCAAAAATTTTGAACAATTATGAAGATTTCAGATTCTAAAGGATTTGGAATAAATAGACCAAAAAGAGTATAATCAAAAAGACCATTAAAGTTGTGCCATAGCTTGGTTTAAAAGTTTTTTTTGAAACTATGGACTATTGTCAAACATGTAAATGGGTGCCAGGAAGTTTTAGAATAATGCAAATGCAAATTTTAGGCTTAATCTGTTTCGTTAGACCTGTTAGACAAAAAACTAAATGATAGTTGTGCAGAATTTTGCAACAAATCTTTTATTTTTAGTTTTTTGATTTTCCATAGAAATTCGAAATTTTCGAATAAAAACATAATTTTTATATTTTCTAAAATTTCAGTGAAATCAAAAGAATAAAAAGAAAAAAATAGAGCATCGAATTTTGCACTAATTAACTTTTATACTTTTAATCTAATAGAAGATAAAAAAATTTATATAGAGGCTAGGCATTTGGCATGTTTTTTAGAATGTCCTAGCACCATGAAAATGCACCCCTTAAAAATGTTCCCTCTTCGGTAAATGCCCAGGCATGGTCACGGCTACGACTAAGCCGCGGCTAAGCTTGCTATGGCTAAAAATTTTGAAAATTGACGCGGCTACAGGCTACAACTATGAACCCCACGGCTATAGCCGGCTACGGTTATGAAAAATCGTGACCGTGAGCGTGATCAAGCTCGTAAATTCCTACCAAACGATATAAGTTAATTTCAGAGTAGACATATTATATCATAGTGGATAATGCTATTGTGTCCATTGATATTATTTTTGCTTTAAGCATTAAAAAATTCTTCTTCAAAAATGCTAATTATTGAAGAATCTTTAAATTTCTCAAAATTTCTCCGACAGCCGGCAGTCACCAAATGAATTTTCCTCAAAAATTTCTTTTAAAAGACATTACTCAAAATTCAAAAAAGAATAATTTATAAAAATTTTTAATTTGTAAAAAAAGAAAAATTCTAATCCCCTAAAAATCAGGAATCTCTCCTCCTCTCCCCAGACTGATTTCCCATCCCCTCCCGCCGGAATAGCCCATCTCTGGAAATCCCGGCCCTGATTTTTTCCAAAATCCATTTGCCCGTGCAACCTTATCTAAAATTAAGAATTTTATTCTAAATTTATCGATTATATAAAAAATTTTATAGGAAAATCACTTAATATCCATTTTTAAGCTAAATAATGAGGAAAAAATTTGATTGAAAATTAAATGATTTGGAAAACCCCTTATTAATGATAAAAACCTAAGTATAGACAATAAAATTAAATTCAAAATAAATCATAAAAAAGATTCTTACCAGTGATTCGGATGCCAAATTGTTGATGGAAGTAGAAGAGGTTGGCATTTTAATTATACAAAGGCTTTTAGTTTAATTGTATAAAAAGGCAAGGAAAAATGATCCAGTCTTGGGCCCTAAAAATATTATATATAACGAAGCTACAAAATGCCCTGGAGAATTTTCTATAAAAAATAAACGTTGTTGATGTTGACCCCTAGATTCAGGAAAATCAGGGGTATTTGTTCGTTGAATAAATTCTCTCCCAACCCATAAATGAATCTGGATGTTTGATATGACTGACTAGGACAGAAAGAGTAACTTTTTCTGCCTAATATAGGTAGGTCATTTTCATGGTTATGATTGGTCTTGATTGTAAAAAAAATTTCGCCTGTGAAAAGGATGGGGGGTACCCACGGCCCTTTAGCAAAAATAATTTCCACGCGAATTTGCCTTGATTTCTGGGCCAGCAGTAGGCTCATTTAAACCTAATGTATCCTTTTGTTCTCTATTTTGTTAGGCAATTTGATAGTATTTGATGTAATTTGATCAAATAATAAAAAAGTTATTCAAAATTTTCTGCGGGGAATTTTCTTTGTCATTCTGTATAAAGTTATGGAATGGACAATGGACCTTCATTGTATAATGAATGGCGCTGATCGTTCAACCCTTTCCCAATGTTTGAGGCAAAATATGATACAAAAGACTTATACTTGGATGGATACAAAAATTGCCCCTTATGGCAACGCTTTATTTGTTGAGTATCCCACAATTTGAATCATGATGACCATTGAACTCGACTATACATTGTAAAAGATGACATGTCTTATCCATATTCAAATTTTTTAGAAGGAAAACTGCCTTAGGCTTGATAAAATATACCTAAAACCATTATTCGCTCATACAACAGTTCGTTTTTTCGCCAAAAGGGGGAGCCTGAAAAGCTGACAAGGGAAGGTTCTCAGGTGACCATGGTGTTTCGCCTAATAGGTCCAAGCAAAAAGTTATAAGTAAGCAAGGCTAGGCCGGTGCTGGTTAGGCCGCTGCTGGGTCTGCTTGGTTAGGCCGATTTTTCGAAAATACCCTATTTTCAGTATTTCGGGAAAATTTCGAACTTTTTGTTCGAATTTCGAAAAATTAAAAATGCCATTCGAATCAGCATAAAATTCTGAACAATTTTGCCTTTTATACTTTTTGTCTAACAAGTCTAAAAAAGTTTTAGGCCAGACGGCCACCAATGGGCCTTTTTTAAAGCCCACATTGGGTCTTTTTTTAAAAGTCCCAGCACCATTAGGCCAGTAGAACCCGATTTTGGCCAAGGAAAATGTACCCACCAATCTCAACAAAATTCAGCAACAGTGCCAGCCAACAATGATCTGGGTAGTCCAGTGGCAACGCACTGGACTCCGCACCTGTTGGTGTTCACCGGTTCAATTCGCGGTTGGCGATTTTTTTTGTGAGCTGAAATTAAAAAAAAAGATACCCAATGTGCTTGAGATTGGGCAAGGAGATTTGGATGGTATGTACTATATGTAGATATGTACACCCTGTTACAAAATTATGTCCTCACCAAAATTTTTAGCGATTCGCCAACTTCCGCTACGTAGAAAAAATTTTACACACTATTAACATATAAGAAAATAATAAGATCCAATTTTCTTATGAAAAAGTCTAATGGGCTCAAAATTTTCTGACTTTCTTCATTATTAAAATTTTTTTCTAAAAAATTTGTCTCGAAAAATGTTTAGTTTTTCATCGTCATGATGTTGATAATCTGTGTTCAATGAATCACAATTGATCATTTTCACCTTGATCACTGATCATGATAAAAATATTAACTAGAGACCGGACCGGTCGGTTTTTCGGTCGGTTTTTTCGGTTTTCGGTGTCGGGTTTTTAACCGAAAAAACCAACCGAACTTTTTTGGTTTTTTTCTATTTTTTCGGTTTTACCGAAAACCCTCTCGTCCGATCTCTAATATTAACCAAGTCCAGGTTATGTGGCTGCTTCCGTTTTTCATTCTAAGAACTTGTTTCATACCTATACCCTTACCAAAATTCAAAAAAGTTCCAAATTCGACACAATTTTTTCATAAGACATAAAATGAGAAAATGTACTCCATTCCTCATTTATTCTTGTGAATTTGTCACGAAATATCAGAAAATCGTCATAAAAAATCAAACAATATTTAGCTTTAAATTAAAGGAATTTGTTGCGTGACATTCTTGTCCCGTCATAATAGTTTACACAGACATGCAAAATTCCCTCCATCATAAGAGGTATCTATAAAAGTAACGCCAAAATGGACACCGATTAAATTGTTTCGAACCTCAATTTTTGAAGAAAATTTCTTGTTGTAATTTTAAATTAATTTACATAGAGCTTTCAAACTATAAACAAGAAAATAGGCAAAAAATTGGAATTCTATGGATTTTTGCACCGGTTTTAAACCAGATAATGATTTAATCTGGTTTCAGGGAGTGTGAATACCAAAAAATCCTTTTTTGATTGAGTAGCGGGATCAAATCAAATCATTATAAATAATAACCATAAAAATCCATTTATGGAGTTATAAGTTGGTATTGGTTGAGCCAGAATTCCTATCGTTAGCTAAAAAACTCCAAGGATACTTATAACTGTTCTAGGAACTTTTCATTAACTCACCAATTTTCATCTTGTTATACCTGATGGCCAACTACTACTCATCTCGTCTGCAAAGCCTCAATCTTGACGATGACATTTGTGCATATTTCAACATGACCGGGACCACCAAGTTTGACCTTGACAATCTGACCGGAAAGTTCGATGTGTTGGACCGAATTGGCGATGCGAACCCAATCGAATGGGTTTTCCACCCAATGATCCACCAAGCGATTGTGGCCAAATGTGCATATTTATTCAAAATTGGCCAAATGGCGGTAAATTTAAATTTTAAAGAATTTTCTAAATTTTAAAGCGATTGTTTCAGTCCGACACCTATCGAGACAGTGTACTGATACGGTACAGCCAGTGGGGCTTCTTTTCTCCCATTTTGCCATGGGTCATAGTACCAGGCTTGGTATCGTTTGTCTCTGTCCTGCTTAATATCAGTCTCATTACGGTCACGATTGTCAACATGTAAGAATTTGTAGATTTTTTTGAATTAATTAGCTTGATTGATTATTTGAACTTGGGAAAATTAGATAAATATGAGATACCGTATTTCCTTTAAAATAAGGTGGAATAATATAAGAGATTATTTTATTTCAAACTTCCTTTATAGGACCCCTTATTTAGAGATGCCCCTTATTTTTTTGAATGCCATCAACTGATGCCGCTTATTTTAGAAGGTCCTTTATTTTAGAGGAAATACGGTATAAAGCTTGGATTTTTAAAAAAAAGATATCCAGCTTATCAAAGTCCAATTTGGCCAAAAAATTTAAAGGAAAGGCCACAAGGTGTGCAACTGGTTGCTGGCCTTGGACTCGTGGTGCCAGCTCTTCGTGGTCTGGCCCTTTCTGGTCAACCTGGT
>LDKF01003925.1:6706-18186 GCA_001026735.1 Rotylenchulus reniformis | reverse complement strand
AATAAAAAGAAAATATGAAAAAATTTGGCGGAATTTTGGAAAAATGAAAATTTTTCTTCATAATTCATTTTAATCTTTTAAAATCAATTTTATGAAATTAAAATTATCTTCATTTTTTCGAGAAAAATTTGGAAACATCGACCTTTTCCAGTTTTAGCATTAAAATCAAGGATTACATTGGACTGCTGGATGGAAATCCAAAAGTGCTGTTTGCACAATTATATAACTTAAACTTACCTAATTCCAATTCAATCCTCAAATTATTTGAGCAGCTTCATTATTGGATAAAAAATTACTACGAAATCACAAGGTCAAATGATTTCTGATCGCTCTCGTTTGAAAAAGCGAAGTAATTTTTAGAAAAATTGTGAGTGACTGAAAATCAAAGGGCAACTTTGGTTTGGGAGCAAGCATAAAAGGGCCCGGAGGAATTGTTGGGCCATTCATTCGTTCGAATTACATATTATCCATCTCCGAACTTCACAAATCCTTCCAAATGGTTCTCGGCTTTCTTCCCTTCCTGGCCCTTCTCTTCATCAATTTTCATGGCTACTTTGCCTGTCCCCAACAATGGCGAGAGTACAATGGACATTGCTATCGGGTAAACGGATTTACTAGTTGATAGGGGGAATTTTGGATAGGGCCGGATCAAGCCGATCAAAAAAACAAGGCCGAGTCTTGATATTTAAAGTTGAAGATGGAGATCAGGTTTGGTCTTTTTTCATATCAACACATTAGTGTGCTCTTTGGTGTTCTTTTTAAATCTCGTTTTTCAAAAAAATATCATTGCACTGGGATAATAATTTGATGAATGATCGTACTAGGACTACCAAACAAGATTAGTCTCGCATACCGTATTCTCTCTAATAGAAGGGGCCCCTTCTATTGTTTCAAACCCCTCCTAGAGGGCCCCTTCTATTAGAGAGGCCCCTTCAATTAGAGAGGCTCCTTTTATTTTTCAAAGGCTTCGATAATTTTTAAGGGTTTTCGCATGAAATAAAAGAGTTATTTAACAATTTCCTCCTTCTGCCATTATGGTGCTATGTCGTTACGAAAAAATATCAGGCGTTACATCATGATGCAAAACTTTTTAAAAACTTGTTAAGCCAAAAACTCCAGCGACAAAGTTGCGCAGGATTTTATGCTCTATCTTTTGTTTTTTTTAATTTCATAATTCACAGAAAGTGAAATTATTCGAAATTTCGAAAAATAGAGTACAACGAAAAATAGAGTATTACAAACTTTTTGTTAGAATTTCGAAAACTGAAAATATCAGAAGATCGAGCATAAAATTTGCACAACTTTGTCGCTGGATGTTTTGGCCTAACAAGTTTTTTAAAAAGTTTTTGGAGAACATATTGGGTTTTGATATTTAGTAACACCCATTTTGATATTTTTCCAGCACCATCATTATTATACGCACCATCATCATTATATTTAGTAACACCCATTTTGATATTTTTCCAGCACCATCATTATTAGCTAGTACTTTTTTCAAAAACTTTATTAAGTCTTTAAAAAATAATTAATATAATAAATATAATTAATAAACAAATATAATAAGCTAATTTTTTTTATTATTGTCCCTTTCCAAAATTTTGATACGATTTCTGCTCTATGGGGAGCACCTTCAATTGGAGAGGCCCCTTCTATTTTTCAACCCCCTCCCAGGGGCCCCTTCAATTAGAGAGGCCCTTCTATTAGAGAGAATACGGTATTTTATTTTGGGACAATGTTTGGCAAAGGGCCATAGCTCTCGATCCTGCTCTAACCAATGTTTTCATTATTTTTATTTAAGGCGGTGAACGGGTCTTTTTCGCCCCAGGCTGCACGTTCTGCCTGCCTTTTAGCTAAATCAGATTTGGTGTCCATCAATGATGAGAGCGAAGATATTTTTGTGAAGGGTAATAATCTAATAATAATGTGAAGTTTGATGATGAAATTGATCAAATTTCCCGCAGGGTTGTGGTCTGAAATCATGCCCGGACCTGTGACAGTGGGTTTTACTCGAATGGCCATCGGCCTGAACCTGACCCGCACCTCTTCCGGGTCCATCATCGGCGCGAGTTGGAACGACGGCTCCAACCTCACTTATGGCAACCCCCTGGGCAAAAACTTCGTCTCGGGAATTTTTCCCTGGGGCAATGGTTCTCTCTGGGGCGGCGGGCCATCAGAGCCAAAAAATGCCACTAATGCCCTTTGTGGGGCCATGGTCTGGAACACACAGTCCCCGGGGCTCTGGGCCGCGACCCCGTGCACCGGCAACACTGGTGGATTTGTGTGCGAATTCGCCTTCGAAACTGCAATGACAACGGCACAAGCTGATAATGTCAGCGAGTGCCAAACTAATTACACATCCTTCAGTGGAAGTTGTTACAAGGTGAGTTGGTCATGTTATGTTAGCATGGCAAAAGGGCAAAATATAATTATTTGCAGAGCATGTAAATATTTTTATGAACTAAATTTATTAGATTGAACAAAAAATAGAGCCAACTAATATGCTATTAATGAATAAATAGGTCCTAAAGCTTTGCTTAACCGTAAAGATATATTAAATAGATGCCTTTCTTGGGAAAATATTTGGCCATAATTTAAGGTGGTTACTACCACAACATCCACCTTCGAAATTGCCCAGTCGAATTGCCAACGAGAGGGAGGAAATCTGGCTTCTATAAACTCTGAAACGGAACAGACTTTCATTGAAGGTGAGATAAAGGAATTAATTGAGTACGGATAAATCCGGACAAACCCATTCGGACACAGGTCTGCTCAGTCGCATGATGCCGTCGCCCCCCGTGAGTCCAGCCTATCAACGCATTTTCATTGGATTTTTGGCAAATCGGAGCAGTTCTGGAGTCATAGACTCAGTCAGCTGGAAAGATGGATCGGCCGTCACTTTTGGAAATCCGACCTCAGAAGGATTTTTTGCCGGTTTGACAATTTGAGAAAATAAGGGGAAAGAACATTCCCGAATCTAGAAACCCTGAATTTATTGGGAAACAGATCAGAAATCTTCAAATTGAAAGTTTTCAACTGAATGCCTTATCGGTACATTATGAATGATTAAAGTGATCAGTTTCCAGGTGATCATCCGTGGGCATCCGGTGGGGCCTGGATTGGCGTGGTGGAACCAAAGAGCAACTCCGATGCCCATTTCGGATTCATTGTGAAGAATTCGCTGGCATCCGGACTATGGGCCGTGGGAAATGCAAATGTGACTGGGGGATATGTGTGCGAGATAGGGATGGGCGGAAACGGCACAACTGCGGGGCCAACCCCGAGTTCGGACGGGACCAGTTCGGGCCCGAATGGCACAACTCGGAGTTCGACCGGCGGAAGAACAACTTCGAGCCCGAACAGAACCGGGCGAACCACGAGTTCGGGCCGGAATGGCACAAGGGCGAACCGGGGCAAGACAACGAAATCATTGGTGGAGAGTGGATCGTATGCATCCTCATCATTCGAACGCGATCATTCATATGGCAGTTCGGATTCCTCCAAAGATGACTATGAATCGGTTTCTTCATGTGACTCGTCTTGAATCAAGAAGAAAAAAGAGGAAGAGAATACACAAAACAAATTTCTTATCATGAGAAATTATGTGTTTTGTCACTTTGTGAAACAAGCGATTAAAGTCCATTGAACTTTCTAAAGTAACTTTTAATATTTTTCAATATAGTAATTCATTTTCACAGAAAGTTATTCCTTTTCCTTTTAAAAAACAATCCATTAAATCTAAACGCATTTGCATTTTACTATTTTTGTCCTATGGCCCATATTTTAGGCCATTGGACAGCAATTTGTTCGTTGCTTTTGCGGTCATCCAACCCTCTCCCGCCGACCCTAATAAACCAGTTTTTGACTACCCCTCACTCACGACCTTGGCTCAATTCGATCATTATTCCATATGCGCATATTCCCATCATTAAACCCACCACAAATAATCAATTATTACATAAACAATGAAAACAATTTATTGGTCGCTGTTTTTGGATATCAATATGCACTAATATTATATCTGTTTCTTCCCCATTATTCCCCCTTCTTTAGATCGTCATTCCGACCCCCGGGATCCTTTCTGCTGATCACTCGCGGAATTTCTCTGCATCTCTGTGACACACTCTCTTCCCCACACTATTCACGTGATCCATCCCCCCTCCGATCACTTTTCCTTCTGTTGATCTCCGTCCTTGGTGATCCGACTCCCAGATGATACATAAAATAAAGAATTACAGTAGAAGAAATAATAAAAAAACTAAAAATTAATTTAAAAAAAATATATTTTGAAGCCAAAGAGCATAATAAGAATGAGTTCCAACCAACTTTAGATGGTAATCTCCGCGAAATATCTCTATAATGTTCTATTTGTTTTTGCACTTTTTGATGGTTCACTTTCCGCAACAGCAAACCCATCATCAGCAATGGAAAATGGGAACGAAATCAAAACGGTCCCATTATTTTTTATTTTTTTCCATATATCAATGAATAGATTTTAGCATTTTAGGTGACATTAAACACACTACGCCGTCCATTAAGCATTGCACAAGTCGGCACCCCGTGGCTAGCCATCCCGCCGAAGAAGTACGGTGGAACTGAACGGGTTGCATACTATGTGATCGAGGAATTGGTCCGGAGGGGACACAACGTAATTGATATTGATCAAAGATCATCGGCATGATGTGATTAATTAATTAAGGTGACACTGTTCGGCACTGCTGATTCCAACACTTCGGCCAACTTGTTCACGCATCCAAAATTGTGAATATTTTTGTATCCTCTTAATCAAATACCAAGAATGGCATGACAATTTTAAAACAGTCCAACCCTGGAACAGCACCCCGGGAGTGTGCTGTGGGAGGTGTACTTTCTGTGGATGTTCGAACAAGTTCGACGCCATGCCCCCGAGTTCGACATCCTACACTTTCACACCAACGAACATCTGGGTGCCATCCATGGATTCGCCGACAAAACCTTGACAACGATGCACTATGTAATGTCCATCGCCAAGTTGCCCACCCTTTTCGGCACTTTCGACAAAGTGCCCTTGGTGTCCATTTCCAACGACCAGCGGACTCATACCACGGCGAAGGTAAAAATGATCTAAAATCTGAAAAAGGCTGGAATTTTAGGGATTTGCGATTATTTATTGCAAAATTCGATAAAATATTCAAATTTTCCCTTCAGCCAAGATTTGTCGGCACCGTTTACCATGGAATTCCCCGGGATCTGTTGACCTTCAACCCAAAGCCCGGTGCCGGAACCGGACAACGCCCTTATTTAGCCTTTTTGGGTCGACTTGTGGAGGAAAAGGGCCCCGACTGGGCCATTCGAATTTCGCGCGAGTCTGGCATTCCATTGAAGTTGGCCGGAAAAGTGCCAAACCAAACATATTGGGAGGAAACGCTGAAACCCAGCATTGACAGGCACGCGGGACTGATCGAATACATCGGAGAGCTGGATGACACAGAGAAAAAGTGGGCCAATCAATCAGTTGTTGATTTTGTACCATTCGAAATTTTGAAACCAAAAATCTGTTGTGAGGAATATAGGAAAAATTAAATATAAAAATATTACCAAAACAGTTTAGTTCTAAAGAATTTTTAATCTCTTTCTAGTCATTTTCTCGGCAATGCTCTGGCACTGATCTTCACGAGCATCGGATCAGAACCTTTTGGACTGGTCATGATCGAGTCGATGGCATGTGGCACCCCTGTGGTTGGATTGAAACGAGGTTCCGTGCCAGAGGTAACATCAAAGTTCTTGCAAAATACCTTTAAAATCATCATAAGCATGGATTATCCTAAACACACAATTTAAATATACCTTTTTATTTTTACATGTTCAATTGATAGATTGGATCACCAATTTGCATATTTCACTGCGAAATTCCAGATTGTCGAACCCGAGATCACGGGTCTGCTCTTTAACACATTGGCCCAAGGAGTTATGGCCGTGAAGAGGGTTGGCCAACTCAACCGGGCCACGGTAAGGAAGAGCTTTGAGAGTCGTTTCTCTGTGGAAGCGATGGTGGACGGATACGAGCAGATGTACACAAATCTGATGAGTGAGGAGGAGGAAGCTCGAAGGGAGCTGTGCAGATCCTGAAAGGCCAAAAGTATCCTTTTAGATGGGTTGATAATGTCATTTTATGGATTCTCACCGTCATTTATTGCAAAAAATTTCCAAGAAAAGTAAAATAATCCCGGGGACATTGGCAATTCTTCCGTGTTCAACATCAATGGGGCCAAATTTGACCATATTTGTACCCTTTAATCTGGCCAAATTGCTCTTTGCTGCTCTCTCGCTCCCTGCACTTTGGAATTGGCCAATTATCTATTTTGCTCACTCCCTCTCTTTTCCCAGTCTATTCAACTCCAAATTCCAAAGTCAACAATATTTGGCACGAATTGTCTGCCCCGAATATTTTTGCAGCTCCCTACCTTTTCCGATGACGATGCCAACCAAATCGTGCATTATTCATACATTATCAGTGTCCATTCATCACATATATTACCTACCATCACATTCCCCTCTTTACTTTAGAATCTTGGTCCTTCCTTTCCCTCTCCCATTCTAATCCAATTACTCCTTCATCTGGCAAACTCCTAGCCCATAGCTCATTTGGCCACATTCATTTGGGCACAACTCTCAGGGCCAATCCAGAAACCACCATCCAATTTTGCTGACAAATTCCACCGAATTTCCGTTTTACGTTCCACCACATCAATCAAAAAGGGATGGATGCCATGTGGTTCCCGGGTTCGCGAGTCCTATTCATGGAATGTGAAATTCGATAATCCAATGAAAAGGGACCAAAGATCACTTATGGTTAACATCTGCTAGAGACCCTGGGCCCAAAGTCCAATAACATATAAAGTTGAGTTAACCGCCCCTTTCTTCTGTCACATATTCTTTATTAATAAGAAGAGGAAAGCCCATGGGAGTAGACTAAAAATGGTTAATAAATTTAAATAATTTATAACGCAGAAGAAAATTGTACAGGNCCACATCAATCAAAAAGGGATGGATGCCATGTGGTTCCCGGGTTCGCGAGTCCTATTCATGGAATGTGAAATTCGATAATCCAATGAAAAGGGACCAAAGATCACTTATGGTTAACATCTGCTAGAGACCCTGGGCCCAAAGTCCAATAACATATAAAGTTGAGTTAACCGCCCCTTTCTTCTGTCACATATTCTTTATTAATAAGAAGAGGAAAGCCCATGGGAGTAGACTAAAAATGGTTAATAAATTTAAATAATTTATAACGCAGAAGAAAATTGTACAGGGAGAAAGAAAGAGAGAAGGGGGATGGGGAGAAGAGAGAGAGGAGGAGAGAGAGACGAGGAGAGAGGCCAATGATTTTTTTTATTATTTTGTTTTATTTATTTTTTGCCTCTATTGAGCTCT
The DNA here is from genome assembly GCA_001026735.1 of Rotylenchulus reniformis. NCBI lineage: Eukaryota > Metazoa > Nematoda > Chromadorea > Rhabditida > Hoplolaimidae > Rotylenchulus > Rotylenchulus reniformis. The sequence goes on along the minus strand of LDKF01003925.1, from coordinate 10,776 downwards.
TGGGCCAATTTTCATGGCATTCTCGGAATCTCTTTTCTCCTGCTGAGGAAAATAAGGAATTGTTGGCATATCGTATTTCTCATTTCCGTGGTGCCCATCAACCAAACTTTTGGTCGAACCCCGACAGATCATGTTGTGTACATTTCGATGGCCAAGGGTAAGTTGAGCACAAATGCAAATAAAAGTATTGTGTGTCTGGATTTTTGCCATCCATCCATCCTCTTCACATTCCGAATTTTTATTTTCAGACAGTCAAAACAACACAATTTTTATAGGTTCATACATATTATTAAATAAATGAGACTGTTGATAAACAGAGACTTGGAGCTAACATCCGGTCCAGTCTGGTCTGGTTGAAAGGACCCAATCTCCCTTTATTATTATTATTGCCATTAAGTGGATTAAGCCTTTTTAGAGATATGGTAATTTTATCGGACTGAATGAACCCTAAATTGTTATGTTCTATGTTATTGTGGACAAATGTCATGTTCTCGACCCGGCCACCACAATTCTTTCTTTCTGCCGCGAGATGATGCTCTCCGCCTAATTATGGCGTGCATAGCAGAACGAGTCTGGCACACCCACCCAACTCCACACCGCCAATTCCGGCACCATGACCCCCCCCTAATCTTATTCTCGGCTTCATCTCCCCCCTCCTCCCTAATTATACATAGTCCTTTCATTATATTTATATATTAGCTTAGCGGGCGAGTATAAATCAATCACCATAAAGCCATTTGCCTAACCTCCCCTGTCAAGAGTCGAGGGTATTTTCTGGGAAGAATTCTCATGGGAATCGGCATTTTGGTGGATGTTAATCTTCTCCCCCTTTCTCTATATCTTACACGATAGAATCAGTTCTGCAAAATAGCTTTATCTCATGTCCTTATTTGAATTTTAAATTTTGTTAGATAGGAATAATTTCTTACACTGACTTGTGAGTGTTTGTCCATATACATACATAAAATAGAGCTTTTCCCCCTGGGAGGTCTGTTCGGTTTTGAAAGTTTGAAGAATTTATTTGTCCCCATAAATTTTCCAATTGTGGCCATTTATAGAGTTGCTGTTTGCTGTCCAAATTGCCTCTTTTTCCCTCTCTCTTTTCACTTCAAAAGTACATTCCTTCATAAGGCTGTCATAGTTATGCATGGGACTTTTTGCCGATGCTCTCCTTCCATTCATCAATTAGGAATGCCATAATAACCAATCCCAGGGTGGACAGATGTTTTTGGATTCCAAGAAACACAATATAAAACAAGCGACCATACATACCATTTACGGGGTTGGAATTTATAAAGAATTATCAGAATTATGGGAGGAGAAGAAGGAAGAAAAAGAGAGGACAACGGGATAACCAATGCATAAATGAATGAGCCCCAATTCTTTTACAAATCATTTTTGTCATTTGCTTAAACATTTTTATCGAAAACTTTTTCCGCTTTTGCCAAAAGTAATGTCAACAGCACAGAAGAAAGAGTTGAGGGATTATCTTTGTGATGATGACGGAAGGGGAAGAAAGAAGTCTGATGAGTGAGTGGCGAAAAGTTTTTTAAATTCGTCGTCCGGCGGAAAAGGATTAAAGCATCGCGGGGCGGGAGTTGTGCCATAAAGCACCGACCACTGCCATCCCCCGGTCCGAAATCTTCGGAAATCCCACCCATTCACTCATCCGGATAAGGGATGAGGATGATAACAACATCTGATGTAGTCTTTCGGTCATATGTAAATCAAGTCAAGATTCAGACAGTTTGCCGACAAAATTCGGTTGATTAAATATAAAATAATGTGCAATTTCATCAGACGATATTCCCCAGTTTAGGGTTGTCACGGGTATCCGGTCATGACTATATCATAGTGGTGGGATTCGAACTAGGGTTACCGCGTGGACCCCGTGAAAATCTGTCCCCGTCCCTGTCCCGGCGCGGGTCGCCAGTCCCCATCCCCACAGAGACTTGTCCCTACACTAATTCTGACTCATGTCCTTGATGTGAGAACTATGTGATAAACCACTAAACTACGCCACATCCCGTGGGAACCCCGAAAGCAGAGAATACCGAATATAATAATAAGGGAATTTTACTATCATCCCTTATCCCTTAAGTACATATTTTTTGCGAATCTATTCCCTATGGTTTCCTTTTATACCTTTCACTGCATCTTATCTCTTTTTTTATCAATTGTTCACTATAAATCTTCTTTTCTTCTCTATCGGGTATAAATTTTCAAGTTTTTTATTATGCCAACTTTTCCGAACAGCTGAATGTTGCGCTGACAATGCTTTCTTGCACGCAATGTTTTGTCTTTTTTTCTGTTTCTACCCCTCTCTGCTGGCTGTTTATAATTCATTTTCTTTGAATCTGTTCCTATTTAAAATTTAGAAAAAGAAAAGAAATGGAACGAACTTGCTCATTTACAATTACAATCCAAAATATTCTCATTAAATTTTTCTCGAAAAATTTGAGAATTATATATTTTTCGCTTTGGCACATTTTTCATTTGTGCGTAATTTTCTCTTGACATTTTTTTGGGTTAGAATACCTATGCCACTCCCGTTTTACTTTGATTTTTTCAGAGAAAAAGAGAAATAAAATGTTCGCCCTTGCACTGGCCCTTGTGCTGCTGATCATGGTGGTGGGTCTGGTCGGCAACTTGCTGGTGTTGGTGGTCATCGCACTGGACAAACAAATGCAGGAAAGGTGAGGGAGGGCACACAGAATCCTGTTGAATAAAATCTCTTACTTTGATCTGATTATTCAGAGAATCCAGAAAATTCGATTTTTTTTGGAAACGCACCCCCACCCCCAACTTCCCCAGAAAAATTCTCGAGTCTCTCGGTTTTTATGCTTTCGAATTAATTACTGGCAAAATATACATACATTTTTGAATGTTTTGAACAATTAGAAAATACCATTAGATTTTGCTTAATTTCATTATCCTTAACTCTGATTCGGATTTGCTTGCATTCCATGGGTCCAATAATTTATTATCTCTTCGGACAAAATGTTCGCTCCCTCTGCTGATTTCCGATTTTCCCCAGCACCTCCCTCTTCATCTGTAACTTGGCCCTGGCCGACCTGCTCTTCCTGTCCTTCTGTGTCCCCCTCACCGCCTTCTCCTACCTCTCCAACTCCTTCCCCTTCCCTGAACATTTCTGCTACTTCACCGTGATCCTACAGTATGCCACATGCTATGTCAGTGTTTGGACCCTGGTCCTGCTGGCCCATGACCGATTCGTGGTGAATTGATTTTACCATTTTTGGTCATTTTTCTGATCAATTTTCCCTTACGAAATTACATTTAGCTAGTGCCTTCATTTTTTTGCGTTTTCTTTTCCCTCATTTTTTCGGGCATATTCCGATCATTTTTGGGTTTTTGGATATGGATTCAGTTGGTTTGGCCTCATCAATCAACATTTTTTGCTTTTCAGTCTATCACTTCTCCAGCCGTCGGACTACGCCGAACTCGCACCGTCTATTGGGTTCGTTCGGCTGACACCACCAAATTTTCGATGTGCCAGCCTGTTTATCTTTATCCCCCACAGATTTGTCTGGCCGTTTGGTGCATTGTTTTGGCTCTGAACTCGCTGCAATTGCGCCATGTTGGCGTGCTTCACTTTGAATACAATGTAAGTCATTTCAGAGAACAAAACAATTTACGCGGGATCACCGACTTGTCTTTGTTATGTTTTGGGTGATTCATAGCTTTTGTAAATTTGCTCATGTTGTTGTTGTACAAATTTGGTGGAAAATGAGGTGCTGGGACATTAAAAAATCTGCCACATGGGGCGTTAAAAAACCCGTCAAATGCTGTAGTCTGGTCGAATTTTTTTTTAAAGACTTACAAGGCCGAAAGTTTAAAAAGCCATTGTGCAGAATTTTATGCTCTATTTTCTGGTCTTTAGTTTTTCTAAATTCGGCCAAAAATTTCGAATTTTTCCCGAAATCTCGAAAAATAGGATATTTCGATTTTTGCCTAATTTCGAAAAACTAAAATGCACAATGGATTTTTATATTCGGCCTAGCAAGTCTTAAAAAAAGTTTTCGGCCATACTACAGCATTTGACGTTTCTT
>LDKF01003924.1:0-12752 GCA_001026735.1 Rotylenchulus reniformis | reverse complement strand
TGATTTATTTTTTCAATTTTAAAGTGGTTTATTTATATTTTTATTTTAAATTTTTCGAAAATCGAAATTTTCACAAAAAACCCTATTTTCCATATTTTCGAAAAATGAACTTTACATTTCGAATTTCGAAAAAATAAAAATAACAACAGATAGAGCATAAAATTCTGCATAAATTTTGTCGCTGGACTGCTGAAGTTTTGGCCTAACAAGCTTTTTATAAATGTTTTTTGAGAATGTTTTAGGTTTTGAAATTTTTTTATATAAGGCCCATTTTAATATTTTTTATATAATTATAATGATATAGCACCATTGTAAATAGTTTAATTTTAATTTTCCATAGCATTTGAACTACTAGATGAATAATTCACCCATTTTTGTTCTAGTTTTTCCCATTCTGATTTAAAAAATTGTACTGTATGTGAAATTATTGAATAAAAAAGATTATTTACATTTCCAAAATAATTTTTCGGTATTCAACTTATAGAATTATTTTCTAAGAATTCCTGGTTTACCAAGAATTTTTTTATAAATATAAATGATTAAAAATCGAGAACGTGATGTGAATTTTTCTCAATACTTGTGAAATTTTTAGGCGGAGTTTTATGAAAATTTCTTAAAATTTGGTTAATAAGTATGTATAAAAATCACCAATATAAAAATGCTATTTTGTTTTTCTTTTTTGATTTTCAATTTTTTTGATTTTTTGCTGCCAAAGTGATCGCTGCCCAAGTGATCAATTATTAGTGCCCAATTGATCGGCTCCTCCCTTCCCAAATAATACTTAAATTAAAATCGAAATTTCATCTCCGATACTTGTATCCAAAATTTCTGTGAATATTTTGTTACATTTTATATATTTTTTATTTATTTATTATTTTTAAATATATTTACGGATATTTTGTATATTTCTTTGAAGCTGTAATCATATTTATTCATTATATTAAACTTATAAATATTTTATTTTTTTTAGACATTTTAGTGAATCGACAAAATTAAAAAATATTCAAATTTGATTTATGTAAAAGGAAGATTTAAAAACAAAACAAAGTTTGAAATTCTTGGGGTTAAAAGTAAACAATTCGTAATAAAGTCAACAAAATATTCAAATCCAAAATAAACAACTCGATGCAATTACAATGTTGCAGCATATCAACAGGAACGTTAAAAGTAAAATGCCAAAAAATAATGATTTTAGAGTTCAAAAAGAATTATTTTAAAAATTTTGGAGATAAAAATGAGAAAAGTACTCAAGGTAATTTCACTAAAATAAGTTATAATAAAGAGTAAATATTTCAGGAAAATTGGAAAAAAAAGAATTTCAGCAGTTGATGATCCGTCCACACATATGTAAATTGTAAAAAAATATTCCACATAAATATGTGCTGTATTCCCTCTAATAAAATAGACATAAAAACATTTAATAATAAATGTTTTTTATTTAACAAGATTCAATTGCGATAATCACGGTATTCAAGTGCCGTACTTTAAATGGTTAATTCATTATAATTTCTTTTATATAATTGTCATTTTATACATATTGTGATGCATATTTTGAATTTTTCGTACACACATACATATTTAACCAGATCTTTTTTCTAATATAATTTATTTGATTTATTTTTTCTTCTTATAAATATGTTTATAATTATTTTTTTCTTGTAATCTTTTATTTTACTCATGAGTTTAAATTTTTAACCAAAATAAATCATAAAATAAAAATATATGTGGTGATTCATTTAATAAAAATTAAATCATCTTGAATTTTACGAATGTATTTGAAAAATTCACGTTAATAATTTTCTTTTTGTTTTTTTGCATCTTTAAATAACAAGAATAATTTTTTTCACTCGTCGATTATGCGATAATAATCAAAAAAGAAATTCAGAAGCAAATTTCGTCTTCGGGCGGGTTCAAGAATTCCTTTACCCACTCCCCGAGTTTCTCAAGTCCGACTTCTTCTTCCAGCTTGTAGCGCATTCGGAACTTTTGGCCCCAGCCCAGATGCTTGGACCATTGGCAAAATTGGATGATGGCATAGAAACCCGGGGGCACCATCATAATGAACTGCCAGTAGGGTCGTCGTCCCGTGCCTTTGTATTTTAATTGGTGAAAGTATTCTTCATTTAACAGTTCCTGAACAACAACAAAAAAAATTTAATTAAAAAGTGTCATTGTGGATAGAAAATAAAGAAAATTTGGGACTTAACACATCAAACTCTAAATTTCTAAACTCTTACTAAAAGATAGAAAATCATGCACCATTTTATGGTTTGAATGATTTTTCGGGAGCAATTATTAAATTTTTAATTAACTTTCGTACAAAAAATCGAATTAATTTTATTATATTTGTTTTTATTTTAGCATAGCAAGGATTATCAATAAAAAAAATTAATTTGCATGATTTAAAATATCTATCCTTTTTCTAGATTTTTCTAACATGTGAAAAGCTCTAAATATATCACTAATGATTTTAATATAGCTATTTATTCACAATTAAATTTATTTTTATTACCATAAGAATTTTCTTGTTCCAATAGCCCGATTTTTTGTGTCCAATATTAATATCAGTAATGAAGGCATGTTTTGTCGCAATTGGAGTTAAGGCAGCCTAAAATTTTTATAATTTTTGTACATATATAAAATAAATTTTCTTGCAATATTTAAATTTACCTGGATTAACGGACGATAGAAACGTTTGTCCAAGTCATATTCTGGATAATAAGTGATTTTTTTGACCAAATACCGGCCAAATTTTAACAAATTGTCCAGTCCTTTGCCACGATTTGAAACAATTCGAACATAAATGGTGCTAAAGTTATATTCATTGATGAATTTTTACCATAAATAACCAATTTAATTTTTTTATTCTTAGGTTATATAGTTAGATTATTCACAATCAAAAAATTTAGCAAAATACATTCTAAATTAGCAATTTAAGAAAATTTTTATTATTCATTTATTTTATATTTTTTTATAACTAAAATATCTGCAAAATGGTTTCTTTTATATGGAATTTGGAAAAAATATCCTAAGTCCCTCTCATATCTATATACCTATTTTAGCCCCTTAAAAAGTTCAAAAAATTGTGATGTGTTTTGAAAATTTTGAAAACTCAGGCTTTTTCTAAGATTAGCACTTCCAAAATAAGGACAAGTTTTATAAGGACAAATAGTTTATGGTATGGGCATGGCTAAATGAAATTTCACAAAAATGATCATTTTCATCAGAATTAATATGTTCAACTATTATTTTTGGAAATTTCGAATTTTAATTTCTAAATATCAAAATATAATAGCTTTTTTATGAAACTATTTTTTAAGGTTTTTTGTTTTAAAAACATGTATGAAATTTTTCAAAAATTTCGGATTGGGGTTGCGGAAATTGAGGCATTTTTGGGTTCCGGATTGCGAACGGATGAAAATTTTTGGTTACAATTGCGGATTGTGGAATGCGTCCAGCCCTGAAGAGCATTGATAGTATCCCCTGACCAAAAAATGCAATTGCAATTGTGAGAAAAATACAACCATAAAATATTCAAATGCATTGACTATCTTTTGAACCAATGAATTTGAACTTTTGAATTTTTACTTTTAATAAAAAAATTTGGTGTCTTCAACTTCTGAAGAATTAGATGAATGAATGAAGAATGTTCCGCATCTTCGAAAACACTAGAAACTCAGCAGATTAAAAAGTTGGAGAGGTGTATAGGTGTTTAAAACTATTTATCAGATTTTAGTGCACATTAATATTTTTTGTTTTTCTTGTTGATTTTTACCATGTTTTACTTCTTTGGAAAAATATTTCAGGAAAATAAAGACATATTCACTTGTTCCGTCCCCCTCGTTGGGCCAGATGGCTCACACATCGGTCCAGCCGGGCCTTCATCTTGGTAATCTCCTTGTCCACATATTTGTCATAGTTGACTATCATGCGTGTCACCGCCTTCACACCACGCTTGATGGCTGCTAAGCCCACTCCACCACCATCTTCCGCGTCGGAGTCTGAAGATACGTCCCGGTCCCAGATGTGTTGGTAGGCCTCTACCACCATATCGCCTAAAACAGTTGGCAATAAATTTTTAAATTGTAGGATATATTGGAAAATTTGCATTCAAATTTGAACATTTAATATTTATTATTATTTATGGAACTTTCAGTTTTTTGCGATTTTTTGGTAAATCGCAGTTATCTCAGTGCTAGGAACATTAAAAATGCCATATTTCTGAGTCAAAACTGACTTTTTAAACCTTAGTTATGCTTTAATTGCTTTAATTTCAAATGAAAAATTAATTTCAAATGCTTTAATTTCAAATGAAAAAATTATACAGAAAAGTATGCGCAACTTTGGTTTTTTAGTATTTTTTAGAGTTCCCAGTAAATATTATTTTTCGGTATAAAACGGTTTTTTAAATAATTTCGAAATGAGTTATGAATCTACGATAAATTTAAAGAATATCAATAGAATTATATAAAGATGATCATCCTTTTAATAATTTAATTTCACTCCAAATTAGTCTGATTTGATAAGTTCCAGGTCGTTTTTTATGTATTGCATTATTGATCAGGCTCACCATATGAATATGCGTGAATTTTTTTTTCAAATTTTTTTTCTTTTCACAAAAGGAACTTTTTGAACTGATTTTTGGTTCGATATTTGCATTTCGAATTTTTCATTTTTTAATTCATGCATCCTTCTTTTAGCTTAATCCGGATACTGGAACTTAACATATTATCAAAATAAGGGTGATTTTTTTTAGAAAAATAAGGAAATTCCTTTAACTTATAATTTTTTAGATTTTCTACAACAATGAGGAATGAGAAGAAATGGGCAAAATTAAGGAATAAAATTCTGAAGAAGAAAATGGCAGAGTAAACAGATGGAACAATCGCTTCGAAAAATTATAAATTCATTAATGAAATTTTGACGCCTATTTTATAGTTATTTGGCATCCATAAATATTGTAAAAGATCTATTCTCGTTATTACTCACTCTTGAGAGCAAAAATCTATTCTCATTGTTACTTACTTTCGAGAGCAAAAATAATGTTTTTATTTTTATGATAAAATTTTATTTTGATTTTTACCCAATTCAATGGTGGCAATATTTGGCGCCAAATGCGGGTTTATCCCATCAAAGATTTGGTACTCCAAATAAGTGCACATGAGCCACAGATTTTCCATTTTATAAAAGTACTCATCGAAACTTTTGATCTGATTAATCAAAAGTAGAGGTAACAAAATTCGTAAAATTAAAGAAAAATTCATTTTTATAATCTGAAATTTTAGGGGAGAAAAATTATAAAAGAAAAAAGTCAAAAAATAAAATTTACTGAATAAATATGGAATTTATATTGGAAAAAATGGAACAAAAAATACGATGTATCAAATTTGTACAAAAATAAAAAACAGACATGAACGTCAATCTTCTATTATATTTATAAAAAATAGGAAAAAAAAACATGATTATGGAACAAAAAATGCGATGTATCAAATTTGTTACAAAAATAAAAAAAAACAGACATGAACGTCAATCTTCTATTATATTTATAAAAAATAGGAAAAAACATGATTATTCATTATTAAAAACATGATTATTCATTATTAAAAACATGATTATTCATTATTAAAAACATGATTATTCATTATTAAAAATAAAAACCCTTGCATTTGAACACCCCCCTCAAATAAACCATCCTTTTGCAAAGCTATTGAAATATATAATATATATTTCAATAGCTTTCGTTCATGTCTGTTTTTTTTATTTTTTCTAATTCAGGTTTTATGGTAAATTCAAAATACTTGGTATATTTATAGAGAAAATTAATTTTAATATTTAAACACTATCAAATAATAAATAATAAAATTGTCATAAAACAAATACATTCAATTTTAATATATTTAAAGACTATTAAATTATAAATAATAAACTATAATAAAACCACAAAAAATAAATTTTAATTAAAAAATATTGAAAGAATTTAAAATAAGTAATATAATTTTTTTTCTAGAATGCTGTTATTTTATCAAAATATTCGACAAAACATAATTATTTTAAAATATACTTTAAAAATTCTAAATATTTTTTCAAAATATTATACTATGACATTTATTAATGAAGAAAGGTCAAATCAACCAAATTATAAAAAATATAAAATTTAGATAAAAAATATTTTTACTTCGATTTTTCTTTTAAAAAATTATTGTACTTACCGTACTAACTCTATTATAAGCAGCCCCTTATATTAATTCATCAACATCCTTCCAGCTACCAGGGAGCGCCTTATACTTATGATGTCTCATATAAGTTTTGATCTCTATACAGGAATTTTCAAAATAAGTTTTTAAATCAAATTAAATTCAATTAATTCTCGAAATATCCATCATTAACTAATAATATATTGATACTTATTGAATTAAGAAATCAATGATTGGGCGCAAAATTAGAAGGGTTTTTAGAAACAAAATACAAAGTTGATTTTTGCTATAGTCAAATTGGATTTTTTTTCGACACAATAATAACGGCTAGTTTGTTTTTTTTAAGTTTTTGTTTGATTTTATCAAAAATCGAAAGGGTCTGGAAACAACAAGTTGTATTTTCTAAAGCTGATATATCTTTCAAAATAGGTACTTGAAACTTTTCACATTGAAATTTTTGCAAGAATCTTTTTTTTTGTTATAATCAAATTCTAAATGAGATTATCAATTTAATAAAATGCAAAATGCGAGGTGAAGGACAAAAAATCAAGAATTTCTCTTAAGATATGTTCCATATTTTAGACACCTTTGAACACACATTGAAAAATACAAGCATTATCTCTATTATAAGCACCCTGTCTAATAATAATAAGATACGCAACCATCAGAAAAATAACCAGATTAACCAGCTTCGAACCATCGTGAATTTGAAGCGAATTCCTTAACTAGAGAGTTACAGACGAGTGAATGAATAGAGAAAAGAAAGTCAGACAAAAATTAAATTTTAACGCAACATACCTCCATGTGGTAAAGGGACACTTCGCGAGAAACCCACTTCGCGAGGTCTTCGCGAAGTGTCCGTCCCACTTCGCGAGGATTTTTAGGGTCTCGCGAAATGTCCCAAATCCTCGCGAAATGACCATTCCCATTCGTTGTTTATCATTTTTTCTAATTTTTTCTCGCGAAGTGTCCTTTTTTCTATTTTTTTACCTGGCTATCTATGACAGCCGTGGGGGGGGGGCTTAAGTCAAAAGCCATGTTCAATAGGTGCGGGCTGGATGATTTTTGATTTTTAAATGCAAAAATTTTTATTGCTGGGATTTTTTTTTGATTTTTTTTAATAAATCACAAATCATACAGCACTCACCTATTGAACAGTCCTTCCTCGTATATTTTTATCTAATTTTAACGTGCTTTTATATTTAAAGCCTTAATTTTGAAATTTGGTTTTAAATTTTTTTATTTGAAATTTTTTTTGAAAAATGGACATTTCGCGAGGCCTCTCGCGAGATGTCCCAGGGACACTTCGCGAGGATTTTAGAATCCTCGCGAAGTGGGATGGACACTTCGCGAGACTCTCGCGAAGTGTCTTTCTCGCGAAGTGCGTTCCCTTCACGTCACATGATGAGGGATTAAATAAATTAAAATTTATTAAATTTTTTGCGCTGAATATATTGTACATGGTATTTATCGTATTCCCTCTAAATTTATGCATATCTTTAAACAAGGATAAGTTTTGAAAAATTATAAAAATAAATTAAAAATATATTAATTAGTAATAAATAATAGAAATTAGAAATTTAAAGAAATGAACAAAAATAGAATTTTAAAAGGAATCTAATTTGTTAAATAAATAAAAACATTTATGCTACACCATCATAGGAATATAAACTTAATATCTTCTAATAAGAAACAGAAAGCCGAGCCTGAAAATGGGCAGAAATATTTTGAAATGTCAAAGTTGTGAACTTATGCATATTATTTATCATGCAAGACATCTCCTGTTCTCTGTGACACTCATTTCAACTTCCATATTCACTAAAAATAAAAATGTAAAAATTACTTTTTTAAAATTATAATTAGCAAATTCAAAAATATATTAATTATTCTAGGGCAGAAATCGCTTAATGCCTTTTAAGGATTCATATTATCCCTTAACTTGGGCAATTTCTGTAAAATGGTTCATTAAAAAATGAAAATAAATTAAATTTTAGTCAAATCGAAAATAGCAACCTCTCCACGTCTTTTATCTTAATGAGCACTTCGGTTAGTTTGTTATCCTCCAGTTCCAGGTTAATTAAAGCCTCCATTTCTTGGCTGTTTCCATAAACTTGATAATCAATGCTATAAATGTTTGGCATGACGGTGGGTTTCCGCTCGATCTCCACATGTTTATCTCCCAATTCCATTTTGACATTCTCAGTTGGCATAAATGCAGGCCATTCCTCGGGCTCAATTTCCGCATCAAAATTCACTATGTGCTTAATATTTTGATGAAAATATTCCTGGAAATAGCAAAAAAGTGAATTTTATGATATAAATTGAGTATCATTTACAGATTATTTGTTCTTTCCACTTTACTTTATTCTAGCTAGGTATTTTAGGCATAATATATGTATATCATTCCATCTTTAAACTTGAAAAATCTCCGTATTTCCTGTATTAGGACCCCCGGGGGATTTATTTTTCAACCCCTCGTCAGAGGGGGGGTCTATTACAGGGAGGGGACTAATTGCAGGGGGAGGATTTATTTTTCAATCTCAGCTCTGAAGGGGGGGCACTATTTTTCGACCCCATTTTTGAACGAAGTAAATATTTTCATGGTGATATATAATCAAATATGTGGGTCAAAAATGTTTTCATAAGGTAAATTTCTTCATAAAACGCAAAAAATGTGTCAGTTTCTTTAAAAATGATCCAAAGGCGAAATTTTCTCCCCCTTAAATTCCTTTTTTTCTACATCTAAAGAGGAAAAATCTGAAGAGGAAAACTGATAGGACCCCCGGGGGTCCTATTGCAGGGGGAGGATTTATTTTTCAACCCCTCTTCAGAGGGGGGTCTATTACAGGGAGGGGACTAATTGCAGGGAGGGGACTTAATACAGGAAATACGGTATGTTCGACCCTTTTTCGTTTAATTCCATAATATTTCATTAGATTATTGCTATTTAAACTATGAGCCAAAAGTATGAACAATTGATTTATATATGTTCGGATGTCTGTTTTGGTCAATTTAGGATCTTAAAAAATATTGCTTATAAATATTATTCATCTGGTAAAAATAATAATGACGTGATGGGATTTGGGAATGAATTTGGGTTTTTGTGACATTTCGCCAAATTCGATGACATTTTGTCCAATTTATTCACTTCCATTTTTATTTCACATTTTTTATTCAGTCGCTTTCGACGCCATTATTGTCCTTAATTTGGATAATAAAAATAAATAAAGGTCTTTTCCTATATTTCATTCGTTCAATTGATTTTGCGGCTCTCCTCTGGATCCGCCGAGTCCGAGTTCTTACTCGTATATTTTGGACATTCGGCATTGGCCGATTTCACATTCCTCCCCAGTTCTCATTCCGACCCCGAAAATCCTAAGAACCCCGCTTTTCCACCACCCCGAACCCGAAAGTATTCTACGTGGCGCCTCCTCGTGCTACGACCAACTGACCTTTCGGTTAACAGCCGAGTTGCGAAGGGCGAATCATTTCCCAATTTCAGCGTGAATCAATTTTATTTTGAAGGAGACTTTGCATTTATTTTAGGAATTAAGGTCAAACCCTAATTTCTAAATTTTTTTAGTGCCCCGTAATCCGAGTTTAGGTCAAAAAAAAAAGTCCTAAACTTTTCAATTAAACCTACAGATCCCAAGTTTAGGTCGGAATAATCCTAAATTTTTTCAATTGAATTTTAGGATACAAATCCGATTTAGATTTCTTTCCAGGAATAATGTTGCCACATCAAGTTGGCAATAATTTCAGATGGGCTCATGAACACCCTCTGGCCAACCGGAACAGAAACCCGGGCCAACCAGCAATGCAAATTGGCCCGGGCCAACAAGTACAAAACCCCCACATGAACCAACCGAATGTGGTGCAACAGGATGGAGGTTTGTTGAATGATGATAATCAAATTCAAAATCCGGTCCCTATCCCAGAAAATCGGAACCGCATCCCGATTTTAGACCGGAACCCGAACCTCCCACTCCATCCTGTTCACCACTATGACCTGAGACCTCTTCCACACAGACGGGGGGCCAACATTCCACCCATGCCCATACCCCTAGAAATGCCAAGCCCAATTCAGAATCCAAATCCGGAATTTTGGACTTATAACAATTCGGGGGCCCTACAAGACCAACCAAGTGGAATCCAAAATATCAATCCAATACCAATGATGGGCACTCCTGTCCAAAATGTAGTCCCCATCCCCAATGCTCCGACCCTCGATTTATTAAGTCCCGGAGTGGACCCGAACTCCCATGATCCATCAGATCCTTATAGAGTCCATCCAAGTCAGGTTAACCAGTGGATTGGCAACCCTCAATTTGCTTCCACTGGCCTGAATTTTGTGAATGTACCCAATGATCAGGAGACCCAAAATTCTCCACATATTTCGTTCCTTCCCCAAGTTCCAATGAATCCGAATCCCATCCAAGGCCAGAACCCGAACATTATCGGAGCCAATCCTAATTTGGCACCGCATGGACTACCTCCCGTACCGCAACCACAAATACCGCAGCAAATCCAGTACGTACATCCCTATGTCCAAGCCCAACCGGTTCAGGTCCAATACCAACCGGTATACTATCAGCCCATCCCTGTCCAACCCATCCCTTCCTCGTCCCAGTCCGATGATTCCCAACTTCAAAGGAAACTTTTGGAGCTGCAACTAGCAAGTTCTTATGCGAATGTTGTTAGGGATCTTCCGACTCTTACCGGAATGGAGGGTCGAGATAGGGCATCCGAATTCTTCTCAATCCTTGAACTTTATACCCCGGGATGGGAAAAAGAACGGAAAGTGAATATCATGAAAGTGAAATTTAAGGGGAAAGCACTAAAAGCCTTGAGCATAGCGCTTTCTAAATTCGGAAATGAGGCACCTTTTGGGGTTATCCAAACCGAAATCCTGTCCATACTTAGGGAAACCGACACCAAAGAGGCCAGTTCTTTTATGGAACTGACTCACTTTTCTACCCGGGCTAATGATGAGGATCTGGTCAAGTACTCGGAACGCATGCAACGCTTAGTGCGGTGTGCGCATCCGGGACTTTCTGAACACCAATTGGATGAATTATCCAAAAAATATTTTGTGACCAACATTAATGATCCGGAAATTGCTCGCTTTCTGGAATGCCAGTCCAAACCCTCCCAATCCTTTGATGAACTGGTCATGGTAGCCACCCGCCTAAGCCTGACGGACCCTGAGAAAGTCAAGGCACGTATCCAATCTAGAGACCAGCCTCAGGGGAACCAAAATGGTGATCTGAACAGGAATGAAGCCGCTCCTCAATCCAATTCGAACCAATTCCAAAGGGGCCAATGGCGATTCAATGGTCCTAGAAATACCTTCCCAAATCCGAACCAGGGCAATCGATGGGGAAACAAACCCGCATATTCGAATACCCCGAACCCAATGCCAAATTTTAACAACCCTGATTATCCAAACAGCGGATTTAATTCCGGATTTGGACAAAACGCGGCTTCGGGAAGCAATGCACCTCCCTTAAACCAGGTTCCACATCACCCTCCAGTAAATACCAACCCAATTTTGGTCTCGGAACCAGCTCCCTACCAATCCAATGAAAAGACCATATCTATCGGACACATGAGTCAAAAAGAAATTCCGGAATACGAAAAGTTTTTCAATGATCTTACTACTCATGCTGAACATTTCCCCACACCTAATCCTGCCCTTCAGGTTGTATCCAAGTGCATTATCCAAGAGTGTGAGGTCCTTGGGTCCCCAGCCCGAGCCTTAATCGATTCTGGGTCCGAAGCGAACATAATAAGTCCAGAATTTCTTTTCAATCTGACTAAAGAAAAGAATTTGAACCTAATGGACTGGGGATTCACTCCTAACTCCGGGTCAAATCGCATTCCTTTCGGCGTGGCCTCATTTACGGGATCTTGTATTGAACTTATAGGAAGCATAGAAGTACCTATAAGAGTTAGTCAATATGAATGCAAAGTGTCCTGCTTAATCACGCGCTCCAAAATCCCGTACGATCTCGTTCTCGGTACTGATGCATTGCATTCCCTTGGCTTCTACATAGGAAATTACATTTCGCGAGAAATTTTCCAATTTTCTCCTGGCTCCTATACTAATAAGGAATCTGAGATCAATGTTGTGCGCATATTCGATTATAATCCTGAAAATAATTCTCTTCCTCAAATTGGAAAAGATGTTGTTGCTTCTCCAATCCAATCCCTAAAAACTCCGAGAAGTGATCGTAAGAAAAAGAAACCGAGGGTAAAAGTCAAAAGCGCTCAAGCCCAATATGTTGGATTATCAACCCAACAAAAATTGAATATTCCATCCCTTTTGTCCCTATCCTCATTCCCTTCTCTTTCCACCTATCTACCTCCTCTCAAAAAGTTCAGCGATCGCCACTTGCACCAACAGTTCTCGCCGTCGTTCCGGAATCCTCAGTTTCGGCCCCCTCTCCCCCCTCCCCTTTCCATCTTTCAGAAGTTCAGCTCTCGGCACTCGGCATCTCCGTCTCCAGAAATCAGCAGCTCAGCGGCGGTGTTCAGACGACCCCGTGGACGGTGTCT
>LDKF01003919.1:3572-17941 GCA_001026735.1 Rotylenchulus reniformis | reverse complement strand
AATCGAATAAATACAATTGGTTGACAGTGCTGGTGGCAGAGATAGCATTGCCCTCATGGTCAATGGCAACCACATGAGAAGTGCCTGATCGGGAGAAAAATATTTGGGCCATAATAATCGAAAATTAAGGGCCCAAATCCCTCGGATTTTAATTTTTTAGTCTAATTTTTTTAATCTTTAATGTTCAAAAAAGAACGGAAGTTTCGTCGTGTGAGAATGGTAAAATTGCCAGCAGTGTTGTGCACTCGTACTCGTACTACGAGTACGAAGTACGAGGAGCCAAAAAGGGCCGGTACGAGTACGAAGTACGAGCAAAGTACGAAATGCACAACACTGATTGCCAGTTAAGAAGACATTTGCAAAAAATGAGCATCAGAATCCCTTAACTCATTTTTATGCAAAACATAATTACCTATTAAGTAGGACCATCAGACCATTTAAAATTTTTAAATCATTTTTGGAAGGGAAGGTGCTAAAGTGAAAGTGAGGATAATTAACATTACTTATTTGTTTTACTTACATATTGAAAAATCACATCGCAAAAAATATAAAAATGTTTTTAGGAAATTTGGTCATTTTGGCGAAATTATATGAGAATTTTCCCCATTAGTCGAACCCAAAAAAAAACCCCGAAAAATTCGAATCTACCATGATCCGGGACATGCCCAGTCAGATCTCGAGCATAGTACTGTAGTGGTTGGGCCTGTTCCGGCACCATTGAGGCGATCCATTTGGCGAAAGTGCTAAAAGTGGCGCCAAATTTGAAAAATTCATTTAATAATTTTTGATTTACTGTTTGGTCATGTTTTTGCTGATCAGTCTGGCGTTTTTCACAAAGGCAGAATCACCTGAAACGTGGAAATTTTGAATTTTCTTTAATTCCAATAGTAAAACACTGAAATTGGGGCAAATTTTAATAGAATATTCTAATTTTATATATAAATAATCTATAAATTAAATAATTGCGCAAACTTTCCAGAAAAAAATCAAAGAAAATTCAACTTTTCAGCCTAAAAAATATCCTACTTCCTATATTTATTTTCTGGATACCTACTTGACGTAAAATTTTAATGTCATAATTCTTTTGGATCGAGTTAAAAAATGCTTTAAATGATAAATAACTAAATATGTATCAATGTGTTCGAAAAATTTGACTACTTTCAGTTATTGTTCAATTTTTACCAAGCTTGGTCCGCTGGGCATAGGCGAACTTTTCGATTTCGATAAGCCGATGATAAACAACCGGATCGTCCAAGTTCACCTTCTCGTCCCGATAGAAATCTGTGAAATTTTAATTAAATTTGCATTTTGTTTATATTTCACGGGAAATTGGCATTTTATCTAATTTTAATCCAAAATTTGACTCATTTTTAAACCAAAACCGCGAAAATTGGCATTTTGCCGGACTTACGGGCCATAACTCCGATGATGGCCTGGGTGATGGCGAAGGAGGAGGGTGCCGGGGGACCGCACATCACCAACTCCTCCGACAACAACTCACTCTCCAGCGGATTCTCATGGACTACGGTTCTGTGGTGAAATTTTTTCTTTGGAAAATTTATTTTTTAGCCCCCCTCTGACTCGTATTGCTCCAGGTCCTCCACGCTGATATGACCCCCGTTTTCTTTGATTTCAGCGGAAATTGTCTGCGCAATGCCACCTGAATATTTTGGCATTTATCGATTGATTATCGATTTTTAACATGAGTTAAATCTATTTTCTCAGAAAGGAGATACTCCTAAAAATCAAAAAATTCGAACGAAGATTCGGCTCCATTCTGTATTTAATAACCGTATTACCTCTATTAAGTCCCCACCTCCAGTTAGGAGCCCACCATCCAATAAATCTCCCCTCCTCTGAGGAAATTCTAATGGAAACCTCTAATAATAGACCCCTCCCCCTTTCTCTCCAGCAGAGGGATTGAAAAATAAGACCACAGGGGGTCCTAATAGAGTTTTTACGGTAATTTTTGATTTTTTGATTTTTTTATAAAGCTAAAATAAATATCCCATTTTCTCTGCTCATATTCAAATTGAATGAATCGATTTATTATCGATTTTCCCCCGTTATCATAGGTTCATTATTTATTTATACATTTTTTTATTGATTTATCATCGATTTTTCACCTTTATAAAATAAATCCACGGGATTCGGCGCTGCTGCCAATTCGTCCATCTTAACAAGATTCCAAAAATCTTGGCATGATTTCAACATTCTTACCAACTCCGCCAGCCTTTCCCTGGTCATCAGATCCCCTTCCTCATACACTCGCCCCGTCTTCTTGTCCACGAATATTCGCCTTAAAATGCGAAAAATTCTAAGAATTTTTTTTTTGCAATTTTTTACTTCAAATTTTCATCCTCATCAATGTCGTCCTCCTTCTGCTGCAAAACCACGGCCAAATTTGAAGAGACCTAGATTAGAGAAAATTTATTAGCTCTTTCCTTATTTATATATTGAGCAATATTTTTTTAATTTTCATAATCTAACGAAATTTTTGTCCATTTTATTCCAAATAACCCATAATCCAGTCAATTTTTGTTGTATGTACCAAATCCTTTTCCATTTGGCTCTTATGGCCATAATTAGTCGTTATGGCCAATATGTTATTGTTTTTGCCATTTTATGGCCATAATTTGCAATTTTCCTTCTGATTCATGAAAAGTCTCCGCTTCACCAACCGGAAATCCGAATCTGGCCAGCTTGATGGACGGTTCGAACAGCCGTTTCCAGGAGACACGACCGCTACCGTACCTGGTGAATGCGGTCCAGTAGCCGTGCAGTTCACCGGGCACCGCGATGGACCTTAGTGGTTAAGGCGCAAATTTTTCAATTTTTCGATCTTTGCCCAACAATAATTGTTCGAATTTTTGGCTAAATATGTATTGACTTTTCAGAATGCTCAAGACATCATAAAGTTCGAAATTTTTAATGAATTGTTCCTTGTTAGGGTTCGAATCTTCGAATTTTTGGGGTATTCGAATAGTTTCATTTTTCGAACGCTTTATTCACCCTGCTACCTGTATCCGATCACGGAGTCTCGAGGAGAGCCGATGAACATGCTCGAATTGGCGGCCATCGGTGCGGTCTCTCGGGCATCGATGGTTGTACACCTCTGGAAATTCATTTTTAAGGCATTTGGCATTAAGAAAACATAAATTTAACAGAAAAATTGGACAAATAGAGGATTCAAGAAAAAAATTATAATCACACGTGTAAATTTTCACTTCCCACCTGGGTACTGGTGTTGTACAGGGTCATGATGAAACCACCGCCGAGTCCGGAGGACTGGGGATTGACCACTCCGATGCACAGCAAACTCGCTGAAAATTTGGAAATTATTTATAAAATCATTTTTTATTTTTTACCGATCATCGAATCCACCGAATTGCCGCCCTCCAAAAGAATGTCCCTAAAATAAATTTATATTTTTTTTATTAATTTTTCCCCATTTAATATACCTTCCAATTTCACTGCACAGACCTAAATTTGACGAAATTATTTTTTGTTTTTGAAAGGAATCCTTGATCTACCATAGTTTGCAAAATTAGTATTCTAACAAAAATTGAAATTATGAAAAGCTATATTTAGGATTTTTCATATCCATTTTTAGTAGCGGCTCTATTGGCATTGCAATTTTTAAATTCTTTTGCTTACTTCTCCACTTACAGCCCCAAATTTTCATATCATACGGAAGGTGCTGGGTCGTTTTAAAAAAGTATCATAATGGGCGTTTTAAAAAAAGAATCAAAACTCAATATATCCTCTAAAAACTTTTTTGTTAGACCTGTTAGACCAAATGTATAAAAGGCAAAGTTGTGCAGAATTTTATGCTCTATCTACTGGTATAAAATTTTTTTCGAAATTCGAATAAAAATGTCGAATAAAGTCGAAAAAACAGTATTTTCGATATTTTTGGCTTTTTTGACATTTTTGTTCGAAATTCGAAAGAAAAATTATACCAGTAGATAGAGCATAAAATTCTGCACAACTTTACCTTTTATACATTTGGTCTAACAAAAAAATTTTTAGAGGACATATTGAGTTTTGATTCTTTTTTTTAAAACGCCCATTATGATACTTTTTTTAAAACGCCATAGCACCATACGGAATTCAAAATGGTTAAGAATGGATTTTGTTTAAGTTGTCTAGGTCTTCTAATAAGATTTTCAAGCTTTTCTGATTCTGACCATGGTCCGTTGCTACCGCTGCGCGCCTGTACTGCGCGTGCATGCTCCCCGAAGGGATCGGCCATTTCAGCGCGTGCGTGCGCGTCGAGTGCGAGCGTGCATGCGTGTGGTTGCTGTCGCTGGCACTCTGCTGCTGCTGATCATCGCCGCTTGTGCCCTGATCGCTCACAGTCAGATCACCGGCGGGTACCAATGATGTTGACGATGGAGGGTCCTTCAATTTTTGCTGAATTTTTACTATTCGAACGGAAAAATTGCGACGAAAAAAAACATTTTTTCTGTCGTACTAGGTGATTATTTTCTTCGATAAAATTAATAATTATATAAAAAATTAAAAATTATGACCTCTATCACATCTAAAAAAAATTTATATATCAATTTTTATTTAAAATATATGCCTTCAAGAAACTGGCTTTTAAGTTGAAGTAATTAGATTATATTAGGATTTAAATTTTTATAGCTTCAGGTTTTCGTATCGAAAAATGAGCTGGTCCAATCGATCTATTGAAAAAATCGCTGTCCAAGATTCGTCTAGACCAAAATTCGTCTAGTCAGCCAAAAAGTTGAAATTCTCTATTAGCACATGTCATTTGCGGGTTCTACATATCATTTTGGGGGGTCTACATACCAGCTTGGGTGGTCTACATGCCATTTTGCGGGTTCTACATGAAATTTGTTTTTCGAATTTCTAGACGAATTTTGGATTTTTGGCTTACTAGACGAATCTTAGTCAAGAAGAATTTTGGTCTTTTGACTGACTAGACGAATCTTGGTTTTTTGACTGACTAGACGAATTTTGGTTTTTTGGCTTACTAGACGAATTTTGGTAGTGTCGAATAAATTCCTATAATTTTTTTAAATATACACGGAAAAGGAAAATTGATGTCAAGTATAGGTTATATGTAAGTTATGGGAAATTTGGACCGAAAATTTTAAAATTTCAGCTGGTATCGATGTTCGAATTTACTTAATATCACCTCATTTTTCTCCCTCATAATATTCGATTAAATTTATTTTCAAATCCGAATGTTTTCCTTGCCTGTTCTTCCGCCTTCTCCGTGTGTCCTCCTCCGTCACTTTGCTTCTGTTGTTGATGTTGGCGGTTTTGTTCGTTCAGGTCCAGGCCCAACTTCACGGCCAACACCACCGTGGCGGCCATGAACAAAATGCACAGAACGGCGGCAACGATGGCGAACCATTTGAAACAGCTGAAAAAATGGCCAAAAAAATAATGGCCAAATTGGATTTATATTTTGATGGATGGATGTTATAAATGATTGAAAGGCCGATTTTGTCCTATTTTTAATCGGCCGAATAATAGTTGAAAAAATAATCTTTAATGTGAATATACAAAAAAATACTTATTTTTCGATGGAATTTCGATGACTATTAAGTCAATTAAATTGACCAATTATTTAGGGTGTAACATAAGTTTTGAGCCCCCTCAATGAATTGATAAAAATATTTTTTTTAAAAATTAGTTTAAACCTAACTAATCTTTGAAGTTTGAACAATCCACCATTATGATCAATAATATGTTGTTATTTATTGGACAAAAAAATAATTGACCTCGGCGCAAACTTTAAAGGATTTAAAGCAAATCACAAATTAAGGTCATTTTTGACATGGTCAAATTGGACAAGATTTTTCTCCACACTAGAAATAGCTAAAGAACAAAATCGAATGGTATTATGATAAGGCATAATCTAAGGAATATTTTTGCCAAAATGAACTTCCTAACTTAGCTGTTCAGTTTTTTTCTCGGCGATCTTTTCGAAACGTCGCTTTTCAGCGAACCTATCAAAAATCCAATCCCTTTGAAAAATGTAAAGATGGAGCAAATAGAATTGAATTTTTAATGTATTTAACCTAATTTGGCACAATACGATTAGATGCTAATGATTTGTTTATTTGAAAAAAGCTCACAGCTGAGATTCCTATTTTGTTGCCAAAAAATACCCTAATTTTAGAGGGTTTTGGAGACCTCCTATTTACTCCATGCATGAATTTTTGTAAAAATTCTTTTAAGCGTCATTAACAAAGGTGTTTTGGACTCTCTTTTGCTATAGTTTTCTTTTTCCCATCTTGGTGGAATGATCCATCTAGACGCCATAGAATAATTGCGCTCAAATGTCAGTTTTAGGGGTGTTTGCGCTAAAAATCATAATAAATTTTAAAAAGAAATTATAATTAATTTTCTTATAAAAATGAAAGAGGACATATTGGCCTACTATATAAAAGAGAGAGTAAAAGAATCGGTTGAAAAATAGCATAGTTATGAATTTTTTTAAATGCCTCTATGAAGAGGACTCAGAACTTATGTGACACCCTAAGTAAATCAACTAGACCTTTTAGAAAATAAATAGCAAAAAACAATTATCTATTTTTATTATATAATTTTTTCAAAAACATATTATAAATTAAATAAATATTATTTATTATATTTTACGTGTTCCGTTGCTCCCGTTTTTCCATCTGAAAAGTGCTGGGCGAGCCGCCATTCTCGCGGGAAGAAAAATCGTTGACCCGGACCATTTTTGGGCTGCAAAATATTGTATTTTTAATCCTATTTTTGCGGATTAATTCACAAAATGAGCGTATTCATTGTTGATCACATCAGGATATGGGAATTTGCATAAAAATTGGGGAACTAATAACTGTTCATAGGCCAAATGGATACAACTTTATGCCAGATTGAGTCATGGAGCTGCAAATTATATATATGGAAATCCAATTTTTCTGCGCACTCAGAACCGCCTGAAAATCATTAAAAAACATTTTTAGCTTTATTTGAAACTCCTCTCATAGCAGCTTACAATTTATGATCCATTTTTCAAAATTTTCTTATTTTTACTAGTCGAAAATGCATAAAGAAATTTTCAATTTTTTAAACATTTTTTCTTTAAATTTCCCCGAGTAAGGAAATGCAATCAATTTAGTTTTTTTTTACTTAAAAAAAGATTTTTATGGAATCAAAATTAAATTTTTAAACAAATGAAATTTGGAAAAATTTTCATGTTTTTATCAATATTTGGTAGAGTACATATAGCCCAGTTTTTTTATTCTTATGGTCATGTGGTTCTACTAAAAAATGTACTAAATTAAAGATCCGCGCACAAATAGGGGGCAACTGTGAATGAAATGAATTTAGCAACCAAAGATAAAGCAATCGAAACTCAAATAATTTTAAAGATGTATGACAAATGAAAATTTAGTAAGTGGGTCATAAGCAAAAAATAAAAAGAAATCGGTGAGATTTTGGTTAGGAAATCCTATAGAGTGAGCTTTGAACTAAAAATATATATGGATAAGATTATATACTTATAAGGGATAAGGAAATATTTTCTGTAAAAATAATTATAATGGTACTTACTCAAAGGGCACTTTTTGAAGGGATCGCCTAGAAAGAAACCCAAATTTCATCACTAAAAAAATTAATCCTAAAATAATATTTCAAGAAGTAAGAATTTGGGCTATACTTGGGTTTGCAAGTTTATGGAACTTTTACGTTCAAAATTTGCTAAAACTACATAAATAAAATGCACAAAGAAGAGGAGGACAGAGGAATTTCGCCGCAATTTTCGCTGCATGAATTTTCAAAAACGCAAATTTTCGAAAAGGTTTTGTTCGGAGGATTGGAAACAATGAATGTTGGAGGGGGACAAGGAGGAATGAATGTTTAATGACGTGGGCGGTGAGGGGGAGGAGGTGAGGGAGCACTTTGGTGAGACAATTCCTGAACAAAAAGTTGGCCGGAATTGCTGAAAATGTATGGAGGGGAACGTGTGGTGCAGTGGATTTCTACAAGGAGTTAAAGGGTATCAAGTTCGACTCCAATTGGAGGCAAATTAATTTCCAAGAGAGTCCCTGAGCCTTTTAGACATTTGTTTGAATTTTTGGCCATTATTAAATTTTAAATTTGAATTTTCATAATTATTTTTTCCATTTGTTGAAATAACACAAATTTTGTAAATTTTTTATTTAAATAAGTCATTCTTTCTTTAAATTGCTTGTTGGGATGGATATAAGAAGTAGTTTTTGATGAATTTATTTTTATCAAAGATTTACGTGAACTTTTTTTTTTAATTTTGAATGTTGAGTCGTAAAATTTTTAATTCTCTAGTATATGTAAAAAGGTTCCGCAACATTCACATTGGATTTTATCAGGGAACTTCCTAGCAGCGGGGAACTTCGGAGTTCGGAATAATAGACAAGTCACCGGTAGCGGAAAGGTCGTAAAGTGTTGAGAGTCTTGAGAATTTTAAACTTTCATGGAGTGGAAAAAACCATTTTCGAGGGTGAACATGATGTGTCATAATTATAAAAGATCGGCCAAAAGGTGAAAATATTTTTTCTAGAACCTGTAAAATTTTTATTATTTTGCTGCTCCAAATAATGATTTTTCTTCGCGGTTCTTTCCTGTCTCCTCTTGAGGTTAAAGTTTAAAGGAGCAAATAAAAAATACGACGGCGGAAGGTTGTGTCGTCAACGACCCTGTCGCTCGGTTGCTCATCAGCAATTTTGATGCTCCGCGACTTTTTAGTGGGTGAGGGCGATTTTTAGACGGGTTACAACTGTTTCGTGTGCACAATTAGAGACCGGACTGGTATTTTCGATTTTTTGAACGATTTGAGATTTAAGATATATCTTTGATCTGTATCCCATCAATCGAAAAATGCTGAATTCGTGCAACTCTTTTTAGATACAAATTACCAACTTGGGGATGCAATCGTGTCCGGACAATTTGACAGTGAAGGAAAAATGCAGGCAAAACTTCATTTTAGACCTCGTTAGACCAAAAGTATAAAAAGCAAAGTTGTGCAAAATTTTATGTTCTATCTTTTGCTATTTTTAGTTTTTCGAAACTCGAACGAAATTCTAAATTTTCGTGAAAAAACCCCTATTTTCGATATCTTTTTCAGCGAAATTCGAATAACTAAAAAGAATAAAAATTAGAACAAAGTTTTGCACAACTTTCCTTTTATGCTTTTGATCTGATTAGGCCTAAAATAAAGTTTTCCCTACAGTTGTTGTTCACTCTCAAATTGTCCGGGCGCCTATAAAAATTATAAAATTCGGAAATAAAATAATTATACCGGTGTCTGTATGGAATAAAAAGACGTTTTAATACTTCTCCGATGGCTCCCGACTCCCGACACCTTTTGTACCATTTAATCTCTCATTTCCCTTCTCCTCCTACGCAATTTTATGGGTTTGAACAGCGCATTTTGCGTGTTTTTGAAGGACAAACTAAGGGGGAATAAAGGGGTAATTCAATTGAAAAATGAGGAAGGGATCGATTTGTTTGTTGAAGGGATTTAGGGGGGGGGGGGAAGGCAGTGATCGGATTTGGGATTGTGCCATGGGTGGCCGAAAAATACCTAACAAAAGGGCGAAAATTGAACATAATTTGACAGAGAACGGCCAAAATGTGTGAAAAAAAGATCAGAAGCCGCCAACTTTTGAGGGAAAGTGACTGTGATCAGAAGCTGACCAATTGGGAAAATGAATGATTGGAAACAGATCAGAAAGACCCAGGCTTTGAAGGGAAAATGACTGATCAAGAAATATTTAACAAAACTGATCAGAAAGCAAGTTGAGGAACATTGATCTTAAATGTGCAGAGACTAAATTCTGTGGGAACTCACAAGCAGTATTGGCTATACAAATTTTCTAGCGAACACCTTTTCCATTATTCTCGCTTCTAAAATATTTCTATCCCCGTAAAGTTATGAATAATTACAAATTTAACTATGAATTGAGATATGCACTATCTATTATATAATCCTAGGTTTAATTTTTGATTTTTATTATTAAATCATGAATTGAGAGCAAAAATGGAACTGAATCGAAAAAGTGTGAAATATGGTCAAAGGACGTATTTTTCGCTTTGGGAAATTATCCGACCAAAAATCGAGTCGCGTGCTCCAAAAATAAAAATAAAAAGGGATTTGGGATTGGGGATGGGATGGAGGGATGGGGGGCGACGGGCGGATCCCGTTCTCGCCTCACTCTCGCCCCTCTAATCACCAAATTCTCAGGGGGCCGTGTCTGGGCCAATGCGTAGGATGGATTATTAGGGATGGAAGGATGGGCAAAAAGGATCGCTGGATAATGGTGGAGGATGATGATCCATCACAATCTCAATTATGGTATCATCATCACAAATTTAATGACAGAATATTTATTTATTTTTTTATAAATTTTTTGGAATTTCCGCCCCATTGGATCATATAAAAGGTGACAGTTATATGAAGAGTATTGAGGCAAAAAAAAGAAAAATGGGAAAAATCATCCAGAATAAAAGTCGGAGTAACTAATTTGGGATATAATATTTGAAACCTAACAACCGGACCCAATTGGTATGGCAAATCCTTAATAAATCCGAAATGTTTATTGTTAGGGGTCAAACCCCCCTCCCATTTTTCATACCTTACATGAATTAGTTTTAAGATGATAATCCATCAAAAAGACTAGAATCTAAGATTATAATAAACTATTTTGAACATGAGTTTATTCCGAGTTTAGGCTAATCAATTGGATCAAAAGGCTTGGATCAAATTGGATCAATCAATTGGATGTTGTGCTTAAATTTTCGAAATCATTTTAATTTTAAAAAACGGAATTTTTTGAAATCGATTGCTACTGGCATAGATTTTGGTTTTTATGGACGGACTAGACAAATCGTAGGGTGAAAATTGATATCCATTATTCATTTCGACCTTTTAAAAGACACACAAAAAAATGTTCTCCTGCGGGAAGGAGTTGACCATCTGCCGCCGATAATGGCCAAAGAGCAATTGCGCAATTTGTTGGCCATAAATACGAAATATAAAAGGACATATGGCCATGAAGATCCATTCATTGTTTGTGAGAGGGAAAGTGATGGGGACATGATCCCCGCCCCCTTCACTCACTTACTACTCTCTCTTCATGCAAGGTCCTTTTATGATATTGTTCATTGTTATGGCCTAATCATAATAGGATAACACAACAATCGGCGGGGGACAATAATGTTTAGATATTGTTCATTATTATGTATTGCATGTTATTTATTTGTAGGATCAGTCCGTAATAAGATGCAGAAATGCCTTTGGTTCGATCCAAAATCTGTTTGAAGGCGACAAGTCTTGAGGGTTAATATAGCTAAATTTGTTGTAAACTAATTCCAAAAGTTTTGTAGAGTTGAATTTTTGGACTGAGATTTTTTCTATTTTTTCTTCTGGGCTCTTGCATCAAAAAAATATTGAAATTTTTGGCTAAGGCCCTTCATAAAAATGCAGACAGCAGTAGTCATAGTCATAGCAATTCTCAAAAATAAAATCACTCAAAATAGAATACGAATTTGGGTCTTTTTTAGTGAAAATTGGACAAATTTTGTACCGATTTGGTTCTAAAAATAAATTTTTCCAAATTCTTTCCAATGCTCGATTTGTGTCCATATTTTTTGCGAATGTCAATGTCATTTTTCTTCCCTAAAAACCGGTTCCAACCATCAGAGACCGAGAAAGTGATTGGAATTAACCGATCATGATCAGGCCCGTTCAAATTGATTTTAGAAAGAAAAAATTAAAAAAATATGGATGGAAAACATTTAATTCAAAATGAAATTCGATCTCTTCATATTAAGATTTTCAAAAAAAAATGTCTCAAAAATAATTGAATTTATTCTATCTTTTTCGCATATTTATATTCTTATTTGTTAGAGATGTTTTTCGCCAAATTCCAAGATTCTTATAAAAAGTTCCAAAAATTTTTCAAATTTTTGACAGAATTTTTCAGAGAATAAAAAGTGAAATATTTTTAACTCTTTAAGGAAAATATCCGATAGCTTAAGCAACTAACGCGGAACATTAAATTTATAATATAGAGATCCTTATACGTAAAGATAAAGAATCAATTTGGCTAAAAGCTCTCTTGGAACCCAAATCCGTCCAAATCCCGGATTATTTGGATTTTCATCTTGTATGAAGCTCATTGACGTCCGTGGCCCAAATATCCAAAGAAAACTCAGCAGCTAATCAATGTATAGTCTGATCAGAATTAACAAAAAGTTTATATGTTACCATCATCATCGTCGATGAACAACAACAATTCAAATTCAAACCCTTGATACAGAAAATAAAACGGAGGAAAAAAGCATCTTATAAATGGGGAAATATCACAAAAAACGGTAAATTAAATATTAAAGTAATAATAAAAAAAAGAAGAGGAATTTTGCTGAAGGAAGGAACAGAATAATTATGCATGAAGAAGGGGCCAAAGGCAGAGAAATTGGTACAATAAAATTAAAACAAATTAAGTGTTACTTGGTTAGACAAAAAACATTAAAGCCTCCTCTATGGAATTGCATTCATATTCTCAATAAATTACACATATTTCTCCTCCCATACCCATTTTTGCAGCTCATCCGCAGGATCGCATTTGCGCAGTGTAAGCAATGAGGAGGAGGTGTCTTTCTCGACAGTTAGACAGGAGCCCGACCGTGTGTCCCGAATTTGCTGGGTATCCTGAATGGTTTTCAATAAAAAAAATTTACGATTTAGTAGAGAATTAAAAATTGTGCCAAAAAATGCAATTCGGATGCATTATTAGCTTGGATCATGGCCGATGCCAGGATGGGGGTCAGCAAGGAGCAAAAAAAAGAGTTTCGGCGGTTTCATAAGAAAATTGGTCAAATTTTCATTTTATGAAGTAATTTACTTTTTTAAAAGTAATTTATTTTTCAAATTTTCATTTTATGAAGTAATTTACTTTTTTCTGGTTTCTCCCCTATAGCCATGACATCCAGTAGCCGCCAAAAATTTTTTGAAAATTTGGACTCTTTTCTTAAGAAAAATGAACAATTTTTTAAATTTTCCAAGGGCTAATGGGGTGGGGGCTTCAGCCCCCTGCGTCCCGTTCCCCGATAGAAATACTTTGGAGGATAAAAATCGAAATTAAATGGTCTTATGTTCTATAGTAAAGCTGAAGCTATAATTTATGTATAATGTTTTATTTTTTTATTATCCATTATACAAAATCGAAAACTCACCCTGTCATATTTAAAGGCCCCATCCACAGTTCCCTTCGTGCAGTGTCCAGTACGCAATCGGCCGCCCCAACCGCTCGAGGAAGTTATGCCTAAAAAGCCCAACAAAAAATCAAAACATCACTACCATAATTCTTCAAATTTTTGATGATCTTACACCATTCTCCCTGTGTCATTTGGCCCTTGGTGTTCAGCTTGACCATCTGGTTTCCCCCGTAGCCATGACATGGCGTTGCTCCCATTGTTGCTGGTACAGCTTGGCCCATTGAGTCGATACATTTCCCTTAGAAATTTATAAAAAATTAATAAATAAAATTAAGGCTTTACCAGTTGCCGGATTTTTGGCCTCTCCCCACACATCGTTCGGTGGAAGGAATGGATAACTAACAACCACATCATAGGCCACATTCTCCATGAACCTATCAAATTATTTATTAAAAATATTAATAAACCTTTTCATATGTTCTCCATAATTCAAATTTTTTTCGAAAAACAACAAAAAAATTTAAATTTATTTACCATTTAAAGGATTTGCATTGCAGCCTTTTCCGCAGTGCCAATTGTGAGCTGATGTCTCCGGGTTCGCGGAAACGCGCTTGCGGTTCCCGGATGTAGTAATACTTGCCATAATCGTCCATCCAAGTTTTAATCACACGAAGAAGGTTCTGAAAAAATAAATGTAAACCAATTTTATTTAATATTTTTACCGTCGAAATGACCGGCTTCCCAGTCAATTTGCCAAAATTGTAGGGCATATGGTTGCGGTAGACATGGCCCACATGAGAGCAAGGCACGAACAGGATCCCGCCACCGCATTGCCAAATTTTGAAGGATAATTCATACTAAAATATTATCAAAAAGTTAAAGATTCCAACCAAAAATTTAAAATCAAACTTGTTCTCCGCCCCAGATCTGAAGTCCCTCGTCATAAAATCCAAGTTCCGAAAACCATTTCTTTTCTATAGCGAAGAGTCCGCCAGCATGAGTTGGAGATCTGTAGTTGAAAAAGATAATTTAAAAAATGCAAAAATAAAAAATGGAAAAAAGAGATTGCAACGGCCGGGAATCGAACCCGGGCCGCCCGCGTGGCAGGCGAGCATTCTACCACTGAACCACCGTTGCTACATTAGTGGTGGTGATAATTTTCT